>JANHGB010044064.1:0-20283 GCA_026283785.1 Coracopsis vasa
TCCTCTGTCTTGCAAGGAATTTCAGAAATAAACCAAATGCCCCGGTGCGGTCGCGCTGCTGCGGGACACACGGGAGAGTTCCCTCGCCTCAAAACCTCAGGATTTTGGGGGTTCCAGCCCAGACACTTCATCTCCTGCCTCGGGAATAACCGGCGTTTGAATCTACCGGCTGCTTCTGAGTGAGGGTGTGCTTGGGGGAGAGTTCCGGGGGGTTGTTAGGAAGAGCAGGGGAAGGGGGCGAGCAGAAATAGCCCAAACCCGAGGGGTGCTGATGGTGATGGGGAATTGAAGCTATTTTGTCGAGGGGTTGGACCTTGAGGTTTTGTGCTGCTGGGGGCAGTGGGAAAAGCATCCTCCCTTTGAGGGATGGAGTTTGGATGTTTAAAGGGGGGGGGGGTGTTATGTATTTATTGATTTAGATGTGTTCTTCAGCCCAAGGCTTGTGCTGGGACACCCGGACGGGGGCACACTGGGGGGGGCCCGGGGGTGGTGGTGGTGCAGCAGTTTGAGGGACCTTCCCTGAGGTTCAGGGCTGCTGAAGCACTGCAGGGGAGTTGATGTGGCTCCAGCATGCAGCACCCTGGGGATGGGGCTCATCCAACAGCACCCAGAGCACCCAGGCCCCGGTGCCAGAGAGTGGCTGCACCTCAGGGAGTCTCCAACCCTCTCCCTGTTGTTGCTGCAGGATCTGCCCCATCTCCTCCCTCCTGTACCTGTGCGCCCTGTGAATGCAGGACCCAGCACAGAACCAAGGCATGGCTGACGTGTGGTCCAGACGCGTGCGGGAGAGGAGGGAGAGAATGCAGCAGGGCAACTTGGATGAGTTCGATGATCTGGATGACAGCCTTACCAGCCTCATGTGGCTGCAGGACTTCTCCATCACCAATGCCAGCATGGGCAAGTCCTCCTGCTGCCCCACTGGGCCAGACTCCCACGACTGTCAGAAGATCCCCAGCTTTGCTGCCCCATGCTCACCCCTGGCTGCTGACCCAGCATGCATGGGCATGCCTCACACCCCCTGCAAGCCCATCTCTTCATCCACCTCGAGGACAGCACACACCACCGTGGCCATGAACCCTCAGCTCATGGAGGACATCGACTACAAGACCAACCCACAGGTCAAACCACCCTACTCCTATGCCACCCTCATCTGCATGGCAATGGAAGCCAGCGAGAAGCCCAAGATCACCCTTGCTGCCATCTACAAGTGGATTACTGACAACTTCTGCTACTTCAGACATGCTGATCCCACCTGGCAGGTAGGAGATTTGGAGACCTCTTGCCCTGTCCCCTCTGCTTGCAGAGCTGAAGAGGACTTTTCACAGCCTCCGCCATGCAAGGCAAGGTCCCACTGGGATGCTGGATCACACTGAGAGGACAGCTGGTGGGGAAGGGATGTAATAGGGGCACAGAAATGCCACAACCATGAGGGCAGCAGAGGGAATAAACCATTACAGGGGAGAGCTCAGGGCCATTTTGGGAGCAAGGAGGTACCTGCTAGTCCCTGCGACTCCTCTTGGCTCTGGCGTGAAGATGTCTCTGTCCCTGACTCCACCTTTCAGGATTCTTGTGGAGTCCTGAGTCTCTTGGGGCTGAACACATGTGGAGTCACCAAGGTGGGTATCTCTGGGTGCTGAGGACCAGGAGTAGCAGAAGGATGGAGAAGACCCTTGGGGAAATGCTGCTTGCTGGACAAATCCATCCTTGAGGAGGTTCAGAGCAGAAGTGCTGCTGCTTTCCAAGCAGGGCAGGTCTCCTGTCCATCACTGTAAGGGAAGCCCAAGAGAGGTCAAACAGGCCTGCTGTCCCTAGCTAGCACCAGTGTGTCCCCAGGGGGTAGAGGACAGCCTCTGGGCTTCCCAGCTTTAGGGTCAGCCTGAAGCACAGGGGCTTTCCCACCCACCTTGGCTCACTGCTTTCCTGTGTCACACAAGGGGACCTCCAGCATGTGTGGTTTGTAGGATGTGGCAGGGCAGGAGGGACCTGGTGGCTCGTCCCTCTTCTTGGGTTATTCCCAGCCCAACTCCACAGTGTGCCAGTGATCCTGGCAGTGGTGTTACCCAGGCAGGGCTGGCCAAACCAGCCCACCTTGTCCCCAGGCAGGGGGGTCTCCAGCAGCTCTTGAAGGCCACCATGGAGAAGGGTCCCTCTCCAGGGCCACGCCAACCCCCCCTGAGCTGGGGGGACGCGCAGGAGGAGGAGCTGTGCCAATGTGTTGACTTGCTCCTGTGAACCCATGGATAAATACCCCAGTTTTAATTAAATGTGTTGATGAATAAAAGAAAGAAGGTTTCCAATCCCTGCCCAGAGGTGCAGGGGGGGCACAGCACTGCTGCGGGCAGGAATGACAACTATGCTAACCAGGGAGGAAGGCTGGAGGGGGTTTGGGATGGGGAGGGGAGATGGGGAGCAGGGAATTCAGCCTGTGAGTCTCTGAGCCTTGTAAAACTCAGTTAAGCTGTAAATCTGGAGTTACCAGCCTGGATTGTTTCAGGATGTCTGTGTCCTGCTGCTGCTTTCTTCTTTCCCCCCTTTCTTTATTTTCCTTCTCTTCTTTTTCCTTTATTCTTCCCTTATTCTCTCTTCTTTTCCTTTTCTCTTTCCTTTCTTGCTGAGGCTCTCTTCTCTTCTCATTCTCTCCCAATTCCTGTACTGAAGACAGCCTGGAAAGGTCATGCCACCCATCCTCCGGGGGGAGATGGATCTATTCCTGTGGGAGCTGAGTGCTTTGGAGAGGAGCCAACACACCCGAGGAGCTTCAGCCCAGAGGAGGGTTTTGTTGTGTGTGTGTGTGTGTGTGTGTTTTTCACCAGCTCCAAGCATTCAAGCCTTGTTTTTCCTCCTCGGCACTACGGATTATGGGTGAATAAGCATAAAGATATCCAGGCAACATTAGGGGGGAAAAAAACCCTCTACCATATCCAATCTCTTAATACAGTCTTGGCTTTGTGGAGCCCAATGCAGGGTTATTTACCCAATAACTGAGTTCCCTTTCTGATTCTTCACATCACTCCAGGCACATTCAGGGGTTCAGAACAGCTCAACAGGAACAGAAATTCCTCTATTTCTTTTTTATTCCCATTTTTGACCCTTCCTCAGCTCATTTGAACAGTGGCTGATGAAAAGGCAATGATTCCACATCAGGTTCCTTGCTTTACCTGCCTGGTGCCTTGTTTTTGGCCAAATATTTTCCCCTCAACACTAGCAATAGGCCAAGAAGAACTGGAGTATGGAAGGAAGGCCCTGATGATGCCGTCCCCCATGGGGCTGCCATGTGTGAATAACCCAAGCAGAGGGATGAGCCACCAGGTCCCTCCTGCACTGACACATCCTACAAACTTGTCATGGGGCTGTGGTCACATTGGTGTAAAGAGCCTCCTCTCCTTCCTTAGCCGTGAAGGAGGACCCTTAGCTCCATGGCTAGAGCAAGTCTGGCCAGTTTCTTCCAGTGCTCTACATGATCCAAAGCCCCACAGCCTCAGTTTACAGCCAAGGACAGTTGCCCAAAAGCTTCCTGTTGGTTGGCAAGTCCCAGCCTGAACCCCTTGGCTCTTGCCACCTCTGGCTGGGTTAGACAGGAGACAAGAACACTGCTGGTGACTCAGGGGAGTTTCTGCTGGGCATGTAGCCCAGGATGTCCTGATGTTGCTGATTTTGCCTTCTTTTTCCCCAATTGCTTGCTGAAAACACATTTGTCCACCCATCTCCCCATGCAGGTAGGTGCTGGGGCAGCTGACCAGCATTCAGCCCTGGCTTTCTTTCTCTTTTTGGCTCTAGAACTCCATCCGGCACAACCTCTCCTTGAACAAGTGCTTCATCAAGGTGCCTCGGGAGAAGGGTGAACCAGGGAAAGGGGGGTTTTGGAAGCTGGACCCCCAGTACGCCGACCGGCTCAAGAACGGTGCCTTCAAGAAGCGGAAAGTGCCTCCGGTGCAGATCCACCCGGCCTTCACCAAAACCACCCAGCAGGATCCACGATGTACCACCAGCCCATCCTCTTTGATTTGCACCTCCAATAACATCCTCAACGTCAACATGGAGTCGCAGCAGCTGCTGAAGGAGTTTGAAGAACTCACCGAGAGCCAGAACATGAATCCAGTGGATGACAAAATGGGGTGCAAGCGCAAGAAGCCCCTGCCCAACCGAACGGCCAAGGTAGCTCGTGTTTCCAGCTCTCCCTTGCTGACCCAGGAGGAGCAGACGGAGCTGGGGTCCCTCAAAGGTGACTTTGACTGGTCAGCCATCTTTGACACCAACCTGAATGAAAACTTCTCAGCTTTTGAAAATCTGGAGCTCACGCCTCCAATCGGCCCCATCATAGGTGACGTGGACTTGGAGGCACACGGCCACATCGACTGTCCCCAGGGGCAGGAGCAGGCCCTCACCGAATCCAGCCCAGACCTGGATGAAACCTTGATGGCCACAGCTTTCCTGGAGAACCCCTGGGATGAAGGCACAAACGACTGCCTCTCCAACTGTGTCAACATCGACCAGCTCTTTGAAGTCTATGACGCCTCTTTGCCAGCGGAGGAGGGCGACTGGAGCAGCCTCACGTCCCTTGTATAAGACACCAGTCCCCATTTAAAGCCCATGCAGACTTTGTGCTCCTCCCCACCCCCCAAATGCTGCTGGGACTTAAAGGGACAACATTTTCTAGAGACAGACACATCCACAGTGACTTTTGCCACCTTTTAAGATTACACATAAAAACATCTGGGGGAGGGGGGACAAACCATCATCACAGGAACTGTTTGGTATATCTTTAAAGGACACATCAAGTCACTAATTCATGAGTTTCCTCAAGAGAAGAATTATAACAGTACTTATTTTTTTACTTTTAAAGAAAGAAATGTGAATTATCATTTGGTTTTATCCGTAGAAATGGACATCTGTTCCTTCAGGGCTAAAGAAGAAGCACCTGCTAAATCCCACCCAACACATGAGATTCCTGGTGGCTTAGGACTTGATAGAATAAGTGCAATTTCCTTACCTTTTGACTCTCTGTTTCTCCTCCCTTGTTCAGAGTAGTTGGTAGGTACAGTATGATCATTAGCAGCCAATAGATGTCCCTTATGGCTTCTGGAGTTCAAGCTCCCTCCTGACTTGTGCCTAGGGAAGAAGAAAAGGTTTATCAGTTCACCAAGTCTGCCTCTTTAGATGGTTTTATATTATCTATTATATATTATATATTCAAAGAAACCTATATTTTTAGCACTAGAATTTCTTCCTAGTGGGGGGATAGGGAAAATGCAGTTTTGGGGTTGGTTTATATTATCGCTGTTTAAAGGCTTGTTCTGTAAACCAGCACTACAGGAGGGAGGATTCCTGCAGCAGCAGCAACATGGCAAGGAGCCAGGAATTGGTCCTGGCAGGAGCAGAGCAGGATGCTCCCAGAACTGGCATTTGTCCTTTTTGCACCCCAAATCCTTGCTGTGGTTGCTGAAGGGTGTAAATCACCATGAACCCTCTCTGCCTTTCACCCCTCTCTGCTTTTTTGCTCCAAGACTGTTGCTCTCCACTTCTGCTCATCCACCAGGCTCCAAGTGGCCGATGAAGGACCCCGGTTAAGGCTGTGCCATAAGAAAACACCATGGCATGGCCATTGCTTGGTGGCAACGGGGTCACTCCACATTCAGTGCTCTCAGGTGGGACCAAGGAGGAAAGAAATCCACATCCAGCCTCCATCCAGGAGCTCAGACTATGTGTGCAGCAGGCTCTGGGGATGGCAGTGGTAATGAAGTCACATCCATCTGGGAGAGCTATTACGACTGACACCAACTGAAGCTCTGTGCAGTGAGAACGTGGCAGGTATCTGCAAATGAACATTTCAGGAGCGAAGCCAAATGCTGCTGGAGCTTGACTTGAAGCTCTCAAGAACTGGATTCTTCACCTCTCTTTCACTGTAGGTTTAGAGTTAAGAGTAGCCTTTAGGTAGGAGGAAGTAGAAGTTGCAGTTTTAGTGGTGTGTTTTAGGCTTCTATAGAATTGGAAGATTGGAAAGAGTTTCTTTTTTTGTTACAAAAGCACTTAGGACCTTTCATAGGAGCAATAGGATTTAGCAAGAGTAGAGCTGTAGTGTAAGAATCAATAAACAAGCCTTTCAAACAACAACCAGATCACCCTTGGACTGATTTCCACCCAAATCTGGGGAGAGGGTTGGAGCTGTGGAGGTGAGAGCACAATTCAAGTCCTGCATCCTCCTGGGTATAAAGAACCAACATCTTCAGCTCACACAAGCAGCAGGGCTGGGGCTGCTGCTTTGCCTGGGTACCAGGGGCTGAAGGCTCGTGGGGGTCTTTGGGGGCCAGTGTAGATGCTTCTATGTGTATTGGTGATGCTTCTTTTTTTATCTGTTGTTTTATACTTTCCTGTTTGGGGGCCTCTTGATGCTGAAGAACTGCAGAGATGTGTGTGCAATTGAACCTTTTTCATGGAAAGTTCTTTACAAATTAAAACAAAAAAGAAAGAAAAGAAATTTTGAGAAGAAAAAAACCCTTTTGCCTCCTTGATTCCCTCCTCCTCTGCCTGATACTCTCCTAGAGGGAGGGGACATCTCACCAGCCCAGCCCTGCATGCACACCCACCCATGGGTGCTATCATCCCCCTTCATGGCAGTACAGCAATTCCCTGTGAGGAAACTGAGGCACAAACCACCTGTGTGTCAATGGGTATACAGTGCCTGTTCTGCACATGGGTGACCAAGTCCTGGGAGCTGCTCCTACCCCCTTAAGCACCCTTCCCTGCAGGTGACATAGTACGGGTATCTGGGCTTTACTTCCCAGGGAAATGGCGGAATCACCATCCCTGGAAGTGTTCACACACCGTGTAGATGAGGCCCTCAGTGCCATGGGTTAGTGGTGGCCTTGGCAGTGCTGGGGAATGGTTGGACCTGATGAGCTTAAAGGGCTTTTCCAGCCTGGTTGATTCCATGATTCTATGATTCTCCCTCTGCTTGTGCCGTGTCCTCGCCTGGCCCAAAAGACATCCTGAGAACCACAAGTGGCTTCGGAGCCCTCCTGGGTGCAGGGTGGTGAGAGGAGCTGCACAGAAGCCACAGAACAGCTGAGCCCTCCTGAGGCCAATTACACTGAGGAGCAGTTGGGCTCTGCCAAGGCAGGGAGCAAAAGCAGCACACGCTCAGCACCCAGCCTGGGCCAGGCAGGATGCGGGAGCTGGGGGTGCAGGCATGGAAAAGGCAGCTTGGCTCAGGGATGTGGGGCTGGTGCAAGGCTGCAGCGGCCAGGCTGTAGGTACCCCTACAGCTGTGGGGTAGTGCTGCCATATGGGATCGGGGTAGAAGGGGAATCTGGAAAAGGGGGATCTGGCCCCCACTTAGTGGCTGCCCAGTTCCCACTGTCACATCTGAGCATCTCCAGGAACAGGGATCCCCCTCCAGATTCTGTCTGGGGCTCATCCATCTTAATGGTCCACTCCAGGATGTTCCACCCCTCTTGCACATGGGACACAGCATGTGAGGAGCATCCTATGACCTCCCATTGACCTGCTGAATCCCATTGGCACCAGGCCCAGCAGCAGTGAGCCCTACGGCAGCCCCTGTGCGCTGCAGTGGTCACAGCTGCTCCCAATCCAGCCAATCTCAGCCCAAAATAAGGGTTGAGGCAGAGGCAACCCTGGCTTCTGTGTGCTTTCTGCTGGGAGAGCCGGATGTAGCTCTGGGATGAGGTAGGATTATCCTTTGTAGGAGACAGCTTTGATATATGGGGGGGAGGGGAGGAATTCTGGAAGCACATCTGGACTCTCAGCCTGAGGACACTGGGGACCATGAACCCCTAAAGGCAATAAGGAATTCCCTGTCCTGGCTTCTCCTCCTCTCAGCTCCCTGTTGATAGCACTGAGGGAGCTGCTCTCTCCTTCCCCTCAGTAGTGGTGGCACAGGCAGGGCTGCAAAAAGCTGGCAGCCCCTTGGCCCTTGGTCCACTTCTTTATCTGGTTTTGTCAAGCACAACTGTACAGTTTCTGTTGTAAACCCCCTGGAAGAAGAGGAGCCCTCAGCACCCCTCCCATCCCCCCTGTGCCAGGGGACTGGAAATCACCACCCTGCCAGGAGAAAATATTCCAGCCTGCCGGAGCCAGTCGAGGGCTTTAAAGCGAGAAAGGGTGAATATAAAGGAGGCACCAGGCGAGGCCTGAAACAACCTTGTTTTGTTCAGCTTTTGAAAGCAACAAAACCAACTTGGATGTGAAGTTTTGCTTTCAGGGAGCTGGTCTGGTGTGGGGGTGATGCTGCAAGCAGCAGGCAGGAGGTGCAGCTCTGGGGTGGGAGCACTGGGGCAGGCAGGACACCACGCTGCTGCCCGCACAAAGCCTGTGTGTGCTGGGCTGGAGCCCAGTGCCAAGAGAGAGGTCGCGCCCCGGCCTGCCCGGGCTTGCTGGCAGCAGCGGGGCTGCTCCAGCTCTGCCCAGAGCTGCTCCAGCCCTGCCCCAGCTCACCCAGCACCGTAGGGATGGGCTGGGGACCCCTGAGCTGCTGGTGTCCCCCGTGCTCTGTGTGTGTGCAGTGAAAACCCAGAGCCTTTGGGGGCATCCCACCACCAGCACCCACCAAAGCAGGTGTGAAGCACCCAGCTCCAAATCCTCCCTGCAGCCTCCACAGCTCCTTCCTAGCCCGTTATTAAACCCAGGGCAATTATTCCTGTATTATTTCTTTCTGCTATTCCCGCAGCCATTCCCTCCTCCATCCATCATCCCCTCCCGATGGGCAAACATTGCCACCTCAACCCAATCTCCCGTTCACAGAGAGGGAGAAAAATATACACATAAGCCCTTCTTTTCTCTCCTTTTCTTGCCGGGTCTTTCTTTGCTGTGCATTGAGTGCGGGGCTGGCCCGGAGCCTTCTGGCAAGAGCCGCCTTTCACTTGCTAATCATCCTAAATATTGAAAATCAACCCCAGAATCAACAGCTCCAAGACTGGGGCCATCTCTGCTCTGTTTGGAAATGCAAATCTCACTGCTTTTGTTTTCCCTACGTGTGTTTGGTGCTGGCTTTGAGGAGGTCACAGCTCACGGGCTCTTCCTCCACCCCCAGATTTCTCTTTTTATATTATTATTATTATTTCCCTTCTTATTCCCCCCTTCAATGGGGAAAATTCAGTCCGTTGTAACATTTCAGCCTGGGATGGCTGGAGGAGTGAGGGGGGAGAAGGGGGAGATGGGATGGAGGAGAGTAGGGAATGGACTCGCCTTGCATAGCAATGAATGAACCTCCAAAGTTTGGGAGAAAGCAGGTTCCCAAATGTGCTTCTAGGAGCTCACATGGATGAGAAATCTCATGGATGCTGCACTTGGGCAGGGAGCTTCATTCTTGGTACAACAGGACCCTGGAGGGGATGGGGATGGCATCTGGGCAGGGACAAGGACAGCTCAGGGGCTCCCTGCCCCTTCTACACTGATTTTTATGGGGTTTATATCGGAGGGGATGGAGGTACCAGAGCAAATCCCACCAGGCTGCACTGGGGCCAGGGCTGGACCCCAATGTCTTTGTCAGGACGGATGAGGCTGGATGTAAACACGTTTCTGCAGGTTCACAGGGGCTCTGGGAAAGGGGGTTTTGAGAACACAGATGGGACAAAGCCCCTGTTCCGCTTTTCCAGCAGTGCCTTGGGACTGGTGGTAGAGCCTGGTGGGACCTGTGGATGGCTTGGATGGCTTACAGCATCCTGGTGGGGAAACTGAGGCAGGGCAAGGCAGCTGCCCAGTGGAGCCCAGATCTTGATTACCTGGGCAGCACTTTTGGAGCACGCTTGCACCCTCATGTTTTCCATCATGTTTTTGGGCCATGCACCCCTGGCACGGAGGATCCCATTCAGTAAAGCTCAGTTGGCTCCCAGGGCCAGGTCAGTCTGGTGCCAGTGGCCGTTCCTGGCGGCGGGGCTGGCACAATGCACGGGCAGGTCAGGGCTTGCCCTGCTGGGGGAGTGCCGGCGGCACCCGGACCACTGTGGCGTGCTGCCTTTCCTCCTCCTCCTCCTCCTCATCATCATCATCGCTGCCACCTCCCCAAGTGCATGCCTGCATAGGGGGCTGCACCCCCACAGTGCTCCTGCTCCTCCAGCCCAGCACATGCCACACAAGGCAGCCCCCATGGGCAGGGGGTCACATCCAGCCCTGTGGTGCAGGGGCTGAGCTGCCGGGGCAGTGCCAGCATCACCCCCTCCATTGGGAAAGCACGTCATGCCGAGGTGGAAACTTGGCCCATTTGCAAACAGGCGCTGGGGCCACTGGGAGCTCTTCACAAAGGCTGGTTTCAGGTGATTGATTGCCAGGTTTGGAGCGTTGGGACCAGCCCATGGCCTCAGCACAGAGAAACTTGCTTTAGGAATACAAAGCAAACATCCTCCTTTGGTGTCAGACTCCAGGGAATGGGCCCTAAACCCCCACCAAGGTGCAAGCAGGGGCAGGCTGCACCCTGCAGACACAGCTCATCCATGGGTGCTGCTGTGGGCAGCAAAGGCAGCATGAGGCTGAGCATCCCCCATCTGGAGAATGGTCCAAATGGCAATAGGAGCATAAATATCTCATCCCAAATATTCAAAGGTTATGGATGGGCCTAGGCAGGCTGAGCAGTGTGGGGATGTCGGGTGTGAATCCCATGGGATGCTCCCATCCTGTGCATGGAGGGAGCTGACACAGGCAGTGGGGAGGCTCAGGGGCATTACAAGAGGCGGGTGTTGAACTAGCAATGGGAAAGAATTTGGCCTGGCATCGTGCTGGAGGGCAGTGTGCCAGCCTGGAAGCACGGCTTCACGATGGAATGGCACTCCTTTTCCCCGTGCCTGGCTGGGAGGCGACTGCCTTTTGTCCTGGGAGCTCCATGGGCATTCTGACTGGTGTCGAGGGGTGGGATGCTCATGCTGAGCATTGCTGGGGAGTTGTTTCTGCTCCCACCCAGCACAGGGTCAGTGTTTTTTCTCAACCAGGGAATCACAGAATCGTGGAATAGTTTGGGTTGGAAAGCTCAAAGGTCATCTAGTCCAACCCCTCTGCAATGAGCAGGGGTATGGTGAGGGGGGGAGCAGACGTGCTGGGGGGAGCAATCCTCCATCCTGGCAGTGTTTGGTTATGAGACACATTAACAAGCAGGAATGTGCAAACAGCCAAAGGTCGGAGCTGCACAGGGGCGATGCGGCTGCCGTGGCACCAGCCCCTGGCGGTGCAGCAGGCGAAGGCAGGAGCTCTCCCTGCTGTGGGCAGAGGGGGTGGCAGAGGAGGGTTCCCAATGCATGGGGCTCATTGGCACTCCTCGATGGAGCCCAGGGCCTGGGGTCACTGAGTGTGTTCATGCTGAGGGGACAGGGACACAGCCCTGCATGGCCCCCCGTCCCATCATGTGAGGAGATGCACACCCAGCACTGACCCACATGGCAAACACCCCCCTTCCTTCCCCAGCAACGGTGTAGGCAGAAAGAGAGCATCACCCCGGCCTGGCCCCAGCGCATGAAGACAGCCCTCCTGGTGCACACACACATCCATCCCACTCATCCCACACCCTGCTGGGATCCTCAGCTCCTGCTCTAGGGGGGAGGGAAAGGGCTTGGCCGTGTGCTGGTGGCACTGTGTTGGTCCCCAGGATGTGCCAGCTCCTTGGTGGCCCTCGGCTGGAGGAGGGGGTCTCTCTCTGTTCCCCCCACTCTGCAGAGCACTAAGCAAACAGGGAAACCTCCTTAATCCTGGTCATTCACTACAATAAGCCATTTCGAGCTGGCTGTGCAGGCAGCTATCAGAGCACAGGGGAGGGTTTCCCAGCAGGATCTTAATTCCCTCTGCAAATAAAGCTGGAGGGAGGGAGAGCACAGCTTGTGTCTGTGATAGATGAGGGCTTGGGGTGACTTTTGGGGCCAGTCTTCAAAGGGTTGATCCTCACAAACCCCCTTTCTGCAAGGAGCAGAGGGTCACTGAGGGATTTCCTGTTAGGCCATTGCTTGGACACTGTTTCAGTGCAACTGCTCCCATGCCACATCCCTTCCCTGGAGTAGTGAGGCTGGAATGGTCCTCAGTGCCACATGGAAGGACTGGGAAGCTGCAGGAGCCCAAATGCCAACCTTTGTCCCACATGGACCTGGTTTTTCTGAGAGCAGTGCTCATCCCTACGGCACATCCCACTGCTCCAGACCCATGTCAGAATCAAAGCACAGCTTGAAGACGTTATCAGGGAGGCAAAGTCCTGTGGTGGATTTGGTTCCTGCCTCATTCCTTCAAGCTTACAGGCACAGATATAGCCAGGCTGCATGCCTGGGTGCATCCCACGCCCTGTCTGTGCACACTGGCTCCTGCTTTCAGGGTCTCCCCGCTTTTAACCCCACCTGGAAAGGAAAGCTGAGGACTCCTGGGCCAGCTCAGAGCTCCTTGGTTTAATATCTGAAGATTAATGTGCCTAAAGATTAATCTCCTTTTCTATCCAGCTGACCTAAGGGGGGCCAGAACAGGCTGGGTCTGGGGAGGAGGTGAGGGCAGTACCACCGGGGACAGTGTTCCCACAGCCCGGGATGGCCCTTCAGCCCATAATGAAAGTGGTGTAATTTTATGTTAATCCCAGCTCTTCCATACTCTGATCCCTGAGCAAATGCAAAGCCCTTCCCGAGGCTCCTGCTGTATTAATCTTGTTTTGCCCTCACTGGGTGACTCGCAGGAGGCTCCCATGGCTCCAGGAGCGCTGCTGCCCTGTGGTGTCCCCACTGTCCCCTCCAGGCAGGATTAACCCCACTGGTGGGAGGCAAGGGCAGTAAGAAATCTTTTCTGTTTTTTTGCACTAAAATGACTATTTTCTAAGCAGAACTGCTCCTGGGGTGAGCAGGACTGAGGCACAGTGCAGGGGACAGCAAGCCCCTGCTCTGAGAGCTACTATGCACCGAATTTAGCTGAATCTTGTCACGGTTACACCTTTTTGAAGGACCTTCACTAGGAGGGTGGTGAGGCACTGGAGCAGGTTGGACGGGGCTTGGAGCAATCTGGTCTAAAGGAAGGTGTCACTGTGGCAGGGGGCTTGGAACTGGATGAGCTTTAAGGTCCCTTCCAACCCAAACCACGCTGTGATTCTATGACCTTCGCCACCATAAAGGTTACCCATAGAAATGTGGATTTGGGGAATATCTGGGTCTTCCCAGCGACTGGGAGCCAAACCCTGAGCAGGCAAAGCCCAGCCCCTCTCTGCCTCAGTTTCCCCACCTGTAAATCAGGTGAATTCTCTTTTCTGCAGCCTCTGGGTGACCAACGCCCTGAACACGCTGTCCTTGGGGTGAAGCAAGAGTCACGTCCCCACCAGCAGGAGCCGTTTCCTCATGCCTGTGGTGGTGAAAACTCCCGTTGCTGAACAACGGGGCCATGACGTTTGAAGCCTCCACACCCCAGAGGTGTTGGGCTCCCAACTGATCCTGTGTCTTGGGTTTATGGAGCACTGGAACCAGCTTTGCTTGCCAAAAGGGACTCTGGGGCTCTTTTGTTAGTGCAGCGAAGCACTGAACACTGCACTGAGGGTGCAATCCTTATTCAGCTTTCCTCCTTTGTACCTGTGCTGATAGTGAGCACAGGCAAGTGGATGAAAATCCCTTCTCCGGGAATTAAAAGGGGCTTTTCCTCCCTGTTCTGTCTTGTGGAGGGGGAAGCAGAGGGTGACTTGCATTCCTCCACGCCACTGCTGAGTCACCAGATCTGTCCTTCATCCTCCATGAAAAGCAACCCCTCCGGGGCCAGCAAGGACTGGCGGTTTGCAGGGCGGGAAGCAGCACTCCGGCGGGAAGGCGGCGGGAATGGGACCGGGATTGTCTCGGAGCTGCCATTCCATTGGAGAAACAGCCAGGGATGGGCTTAGTCCCGGCTGTACTTTACACCCTTTTGCACTGTATTCCAACACACATTCGAACTGCAGCATTCCTATCCTTTCTGTTTCATTTTGCCAGGAATAACCCCTGCTGCTTTGAGTCTCTTGAGCAGCAAGCCAGGATTTTTCTGCTGCTTCCCCTTGGCTATGGCATTGCACCTCACTTTGCAGCTGGGACACGGGATGGGTGCTTCTATTCAAGCTCCTCTCTCTGCTCTGAGGGCTCAGTCGCCCCATGAGGGAGTGAAGGAGCCTTTTTTGCTGGAGATAGACAGTTATTGAGGGGAAGCACACAGAATCGTTCCCCAGGCTCAGTGAGGGGAGGTTTCCTCTTGGCTCTGGCTGCCCTTTAGAATGATGAGGTGAGGGTTAGCATGGATTGCTCCGCTGTACAGGGAAAAAACCCTTCCCAATCACACCAGCCCAGTGGGGAAAAGCACAAGAAGTGCTGGGCACTGACCCTGCACAGGGATCTTCTCTCTTGTACCCACAGGACAAGATCCCTTCTAGCAGCTGTCCCCACAAACCACGAGCAGGCAGTGTCACACACACAAAACACATCACCCTTGCTGTGCATGGCCCCTCGCAGCAGCCAGAGAACAGCTGTTTGCAGCATGATAAGGTGAGTTATGAAGTTGATGAACAAAAGAGGCTCTTCAAGGCTGATTCGGCTCCTTTCCAGAGCCTGCCATGGTTTGACGCGGGGAAGATGGATGGGAACACGCTGGTCCCTTTGCATGGCAGGAGCTTTGCCTCAGAGCAGCACAACACGGCGAGAAGCTGGGACTGTTTGCGCTGATAAAGCCAGCTCCTTGCTCCCAGTTGGAAGTGGTTTATGAGGAAGCAGAGCTCTGTAACTGCCTGGGTGCGTGATAAAGCTGCCCTCGCCAACCGCGCCGCAGGAGGGAGAAGATGGCTGCCTCCCTGAGGCGGGTGGCCTTTCTTGCTGTTAAACGGCTGCAGGACAGAGGTAAAGCAACCTACAAACGCCTGTGTGTCTGTAATTCAGATTAATTTCATTTCCCTGGGCCCAAATCTCTATAATCTTCTCCACACTTTGCTTCTCCCTCAAGCTGTGCGGCAGAGTGGGCCTTTGCGTGGTCACCTCAGCAAGGGTGGCTCCAAAGCTGGGTGGCTCTGGGGCTCCCTCCGGACCCCGTGTGCTGTGCAGCCATCGCTCACCACCGCTGTTCTTGGACGGGCTGGCTCTCGGGTGCCCCCCCAGCCCCCGCCATGACACCTTCAACTATGGCGGCGCAGCCCTCCCGCCACTCCCAAGATGGCCGCAACCTGGGGCACTGCGCATGCGTTTGATCGTTGCTGGCCTCCGGATCTCTCCGGCCCCTCCTCAAGGCGGGCTCAGCGGCAGATGTCTGCCTGCTCCCCCGCGCAGGCGCAGGGCGAGCCTCGCCGCTCCCAAGATGGCGGCCCGGCAGTGACAGGGGGTGGAGGAGGCTGTGAGCAGCGGTAGCGGGCGGCGGAGCGCGGCAGGATGATCCCCACCGAGGAGGTGTCGGCCCGCAGGAGGGAGATTGAGTACAAGCTCAAGCAGGTGGGACTGGCGCCCGGACGTGCTGCAGGCCCGTCTGGGGCCTGCGCCTGCGCTCGTAGCCCCAGCGCGTTGCTCAGGAGACGGGCCTGGAGGTGCCCACCGGGCCTGGGAGCGACCCGGGACCCCCTTAGATCATTGTCACCCCCTCCGGGCCTGACAGCATCCTAGGTCCCCTTCAGCGCCTAGGTCTCTGGTTGTCAGGACCTCTCTTAGGGCCTGGTGGCCTCTTGGAGCTCTCTCTTCAGGTCCTCAGATCCAGCCTGAGGCCAGCCCTTGCAGGCTTCTGTTCTTTCCCTATGCCTGGGCTTTGGTGGCTTGAAAACAGCCCTTGGTGGTTGCTTTGCATTGGCCACTTGAGTTCATGGCTGTGCACGGGATTTGGGTGATGCCTGTGCAACCACTGTGTTGTGCTATGGCAGGGAAATGTGTGCTCTCAGTCAGTGTGCCTCTGTGGTAAGGCTGTTAGTTTTATCTTGTGCTGTGACTTCAGTGTGCTAAGGCTTGTGGTATGGAAGGGAAACAAGTAATCCATAAAAACCTTTCTCATTATGTTGTGTGTCTCTCACCTTGGGTCAATTGCCCAGATTTCTAGTAAGAGGTGGGTGGCCTCAGCATCAGACCAAGCATGGTTTGCTGCAGGGTTTGCCAGGACACGGAAAAACCTTCATGTGATGTTGAGTGACTTAAATGCTTGGTGTTCAGAAGTGAAAAATATTTTTTCATCCTACTGGCAGGAAGAATTAACTCTGTCCTTCATCAAAGATAGCCTTGAGAAGAGTGACCAGCTCACAAAGAACATGGTAAGTTGGTCCTTGAAATTCAGCCCTAATGTTGGGCCTGGGTTTACTCTTTATTAGGAGAAACTGTGTTCAGGGCTGTTACTGTGCCCATCTGAGGAGTGCAAAGTAATGAACCACTTGCTTTGCATCTGGGTTTTGCACTTCAGTGCCTGGGCAAAGGAAAGAACTGATCGTAGAATCATAGAATGGTTTGGGTTGGAAAGGATCTTAAGATCATCCAGTTCCAATGCCCTGCCAAGGGCAGGGATACCTCACACTAAACTATGTCACCCAAAGCTTTGTCTGTCCATTCTGGCCTTGAACACTGCCAGGAGTGAAACACTTGCCACTTGATGAATGCTTCAGTCTTAAGCTTCTCTCCTGTTTAGATGAGGCCTCAAATGAGCTGTTGGCCTCGTCTGTTTATGGTCTGTCCCCTCTTGGGAGGAGGTATTAATAGACCTCAGACTAGTTTGTGCAACAGCATCGCGTTGTTGCTTCATAAAGTCAGGTCTTGTTTAGAGTTTTATTTTGGGAGCGTTCTGTTTAAGAGGTAGAAAGTAATTATTGTGTTCTCATGGCTTGTTAGCCCCCAGCTACTACACTATGTCCAGTTTTGGGCTATAAGAAGGTCATAAAGGCATCACTAGAGAAGTGTGGAAAACATAACATAAGAGTGAATCTTGAAGGAGTTGCATTTTGACCAACAAAAGATGACAGTAAGGCACCTTTTATGAGCTTACTGTGGTTTAAAAGCAGTATCACAGTCCCTTTTAAGAAACAAATGTCTATGATGGATAAGAAAGGTTTTGCTCTACTGGTACTGTGCCTTCATGTTGTGCATCTCATCTGTGGGTCTCAGTGGTATAGGGCAAAGTGGCTGCTGGTTTATGTGGTTGTCCTTTTTACCTAGTGCAGCTTCAGGCTGTTCCTGTGGCTGTTCATGCTGTCAAATGAACTTTTGCTCCCCCTTAGGATGTCCTGAAAAGTTATCTTCACACTTTGCAAACATTTAATTCAAGATTGGCCCATCTCTGTATGGCAGGTGATCTGTTTTGTGGTTATGAATTGAAATCAGGACATAGAGGGATTAAAGAGTAAGCCTAAGGAGAAATCAGTAGCAAAGCCCAAAAAGAGACACTGGGACCTGAAGGTCCCTGATTGCCCTGCTGTTAACTACTACCCCACTATTCCACAGTATGGATTCATGTGGAAGGATATCCTCAGCTCTCATTCTTTCTTGGCGTTGTAGGTTGCTATCCTCTCCTCCTTTGAAAGTCGTTTGATGAAGCTGGAGAACTCCATCATCCCAGTCTATAAACAGACAGAGAACCTGCAGCGCTTGCAGGAGAATGTGGAGAAGACCCTGTCCTGCTTGGATCATGTCATCAGTTACTACCATGTGGCTAAGGACACAGAGAAGATCATAAAGGAAGGGTGAGTGGAGCAGTTAGATCTTGCTGGGGACCTTCATCCTCTTGAACTTTCAGGATGGAGGTAGGGGAGCTGACTCCACACACTCGTCAGAGGGTTCCTTGTACCCTTCCCACACGCTTTCCCTACCATCAGACCACAGTGAAGCTGCTTGACTTGACCTTCAGCAATCCCCAGAGTGCAAAGTCTGCTCAGGCTCAGCACTGGTGTCTCTTCCACGGTTAGCAGACATGCTGCTATATGGAATTCATTAGCATTGGTGGCTTCTTTCTTTTCATCCACTGTTTTCCCAAAGGTTCTTCCTGCACTGCTGATGTTGTCACTGTATCCAGTTCTGGAGCCTGCTTTCGGTCTTTCAGAGGGTGTTGTTATGGCCCTTCTCTGGGGTTGGAGAAGGCAAGGCTGAGAGTTGTGTGCTGCTCAGTCATCAGTACCTCTGCACTTGCTGCATAGATTTTATATTCTGCTGTGGCATTGAGTGGAGGCAAAAGGGAATCCCATGATGATCTCCTGGTGGAAGAAAAGGGGATTGAAATGTTCCTTATTATTTTTATCCTGATTTTGGTCTGATGCTTTCTTAATAACTTCATTCTTTGCTTCTTGGGGCATTGCTTTTATTTTTGGTTTTATTTTCAGCCCCACTGGGAGGCTGGAGGAATACTTGAATTGCATGGACAAAATCCAGAAGGCAGTGGAATACTTCCAGGACAACAATCCTGACAGCCCGGAGCTGAACCGTGTGGTAGGTCATGGGTTTGGAACCTCGCATGAGTGAGATAGGGACAGATGTAGCCCTGCTGCTCAGCCTTGTGCTGTGAGAGGCTCTCAGCCTCGCTGCTGGTGAGGAGGGTGATTGCAGCTGAAGAAATGATTGTTTTGGGGTCTGGTGAAGTCTGTCTACACTTGGCAGCATTTCCGCTTGTGGGGTTCTGCTCGCTATGCATTGTACCAATAGGACTTCTGAAAGCATGTCACAGAATCCTAGAATGATTTGGTTTGGAAGGGACATGAAGATCATCCAGTTCCAACCCCCTGCCATGGACAGGGACACCTTCCACTAGAGCAGCTTGCTCCAAGCCGCATCCAACCTGGCATTGTGTGGTGGAGTTGATTTAACCTCTTCTTGAGTAGCTCTTGTTGGTCCTCCAACTGCTTGAGCAGAATGGGAGATGTGTGTAAATCCCACTTGAAGACTAAGCAATTCCCAAGCAGTATTTTTTATTATTTATATAGCTTTAAAAGTCTCTTACTTACAGATGTTGTTGGAGTTTGAACCATGTGGTACCTGACAGTCGTCAGAAACACTGCAGGAAGTATGTTCTTATGCAGAAATAATTTGGATGCTGGAGAGGGACTCTTCATCAGGAACTGTAGCGATAGGACAGGTGGTGATGGGTTTAAACTGAAACAGGGGAAGTTCAGGTTAGATATAAGGAATAAGTTCTTTACTGTCTGTGAAGGTGGTGAGGCGCTGGCCCAGGGTGCCCAGAGAAGCTGTGGCTGCCCCATCCCTGGCAGTGTTCAAGGCCAGGCTGGACAGAAGCTTGGGCAATATTGTCTAGTGTGAGGTATCCCTGCACTAGATTAGACTGGGCAGGGGCTTGGAACTGGATGAGCTAAAAGGACCCTTCCAACCCAAGCCAGTCTGTGATTCTGTGAAACATTCATGAGGGACTGATTACAGAATCTCCATCCTGCTTCTCTCCTTCTATTTTGTGCCAGAAATCCCTCTTTGAGAGGGGCAAGGAGTCCCTGGAGTCCGAGTTCCGCAGCCTGATGACACGACATACCAAGCCAGTGCCACCCATCCTCATCCTGGACCTCATCAGCGGGGATGATGACATGGAGCCCCAGGAGGAGATGTTTCTGGAGCACCTTCCAGAGGGTGTCCTGCATGATATCATCCGCATTTCTGGATGGCTTGTGGAAAATGGCAGGAATCAAGGTTAGTGCTGCCTGGTGTTCCCTGGTAGTGGTGTATTGGGGGATGCTCTCCAGCTACTTACAATGTGTGGCTGAGACCAGAAGTAGGGTGTTGCAGGTTGTGTGTAGCACTGCACAGCTTGGCTTATAGATCAGCAATGAGGCCTCTGCTCAGGTGCTGCTGTGGTTAAGAAACCCCCAGGCACACTGCTGTTAGAAGCAGCACCAGCAAAACTAGTGACTGCCTCGGTGGGACCTTTCAGGTGAGTAGTTCAGTCTTCTTTCAGTCACCTGAAGATCCCACTTTTTTACAGTGTTTGGAGTGCAAGTGAAGTGATGGTTTATTAGTTACAAAATGATCTCCTGGGGGATATGATGAGAGAAGGAGCTGGATAAATAAAGCACAATTTATCTTAGTGCCTAGTCTGTCCTATAGCAGAAATCCATTTAACTTGCAACTGTAATGCCTCCTGATGGAGCTGCAGCTATCTAGTGCTCAGGTATTATTAATGTGCAAGACACTGGTCGTTTATTCCCATCTGGGAGCTATTTATGAACAGATTAAATGTGACCAAGGGCAGGGAGAAAGCAGCCCAAAGACTTCCTTCAGTCAGTACATACATCTTTCTTGTTCTGCAGCATCAAAGTATGCCTGCAGCTTTATACTCCTTTATTAACTTTTCCTTTCGAAATGATTGACTTTGTGGAATGGTTACAGGAAAACCTGTATTTCACATACATGGAGCTCCTGGAATCACCCC
>JANHGB010044068.1:0-17220 GCA_026283785.1 Coracopsis vasa
ATGTGATTTAACTTCACCTTCCTGTAATTATCTTCATACATTCCCCAGAAAGCTTGTCTTATCCACTTGACAGCTACCAAGTGATCTGGGCAGACCCCAGCACTCCTGCTGAGCTAGTGGCATGTTAATGGACAGCCGCACCACAGATGTGACAGGGGAGCGAAGCAAAAGGTTTATCACGCATTTCCTCCATAGATTTCCCAAGTCACTGCACAAGCATCAGCACTTAGTGGGGCTCATTCTCCCTATCTAAGCAGCCTTCCTAAGGCTAGGACAGTGATTTCTGTTTGTAATGTCATGCTGCTTTCCCAAGAAAGCCAAGATTGCATTAACTGTGGAAGAAATAAAATAGAGTCAATAACTCCCACGAAATTATGCCACATCCTTGCTTGAGGAACAACTGGATCTAATTCACTGAGCTCTGTGATTCAAGATCTCCAATTGAGAATATATGCCCTGTATCACTTTACATCCTTTTTTGCTATTAAATGTACCAATTAGAGCTTTGTTTTAAAATACTATTGGGGCTGCCTGAATAGTCTTGTAGTTACTTAATAAATTACTCAGCAAAGGAGTGAATTTAGCCAAGCATCCACTGCTGAGGAGACTGCTAATTAACTGATACCCAGGCAGACAGCAATTACCCTTCTCCTCCCAAACAAAAAGAATATCTCTATTCCAAATACATGCCCAGAAAGAATTAAGAGCTCTGAAACATATGTCTCTTCCATTAGGAGGTGATTTGGAATGGAGTAGCAATCAAACCAAAGATCTCAAATCATTTGAACTAAATACAAAACAAGATAAAATAAAGAATCTATGTGTTATGAAGGAAGTAAACTGGCTTCAGAAATAAGTTTCCAGCTGGGACCAGATTGCAAATGCCTTTATTCACTCTGCAGGGGTAGTTATTCACGCAAACAGTCCCTGTAAAGCCAGGGAAACAAACTCACATGAGCAAGTAGTCATGGCTGTGAACATGAAGCTTGCCATCTGACCTTCAAAACCAGCAGAATTTTGTGGTGCTTTTACTGAAAATACTATAGGGATGTTGGGGATTATTTTTATTTTCCTTGAATATTTGTTTGTTGTAATTTCATATAAAATGTCTTAGAAAAAAATTAACTGATTTCATTTTAATTTATGGAGAGTTTTTCATTCTGACACATTTGATCAAATAAGACAATTTACAGGCTGGTGTCTCAGCAACAGATTTGTAGCAAACAAGATGCTGGGATTTATCAGGCTTGCACTCATTTTGGTTTTCTGGAATGTCCAGCCATAAAGCTGGCTTCCTGTGGCCACATGGGCTGAGGCTCAGCTGATGGGCATCCACTCACTTGGATGGAGGCCAGGAGCCACCCTACAGAGAAGCGTGAGCACAAAGGCAACCAAGTGACTACCCATGTCGAGCAGGAATCAAGGGTTCCTGGAGGAGTGTCCAAACATCTCTGCATTCTCAGTTTAATGACCCATGAGAGAAAGGATGCACTTAGAACAGAGTTGTTTTGATCACAGGAGTTTTGACTCATTTACATAAAGGCTAAAAAAGAAATGTAAGAAGTATGATTAGTGCCCTAAGGGGAAAATTTCAAAAGCACAAATAAGATGTAAGTGCCAAGCTGCAATAAGCAGTTAGAGCTAACATCAGAATCCAAGCCTAGGATGAGAAGTGACCTGGCACCTAAAGACCAGCAGTCAGGCTAAATATGAAAGGTCAAGAGCCCGAGTCGGAAACCAAGATACAAGCCAAAGGTTAGGACTGAAATAGGTCCTGGATACAAGCCAAACGTCACAAAATGAGCATTTTCAAATAGCCACACACCTCAGCCACTGACTAATCAGAGAACAAATTTAGATGCGTCCTTAAATAGCACCAATGTTAGCACCAGTGGACATTCACAGGGGTGACCACAGTCATCATGACCGGACTTGCTGAAAGGGTCAGCCCAGCCACCAGCCCTTAACAGCCCACCGCTGAGCTCAGTGTGGGTCATTTAGATCCAGACTAAGGCTGATAACAGCTCCCCTGATGACATAGATGACTGAAGTCCGTAACAGCCAGACATATGTTCACAAAGTTTCCCATTGGTAAAATAAGTTATGGGTATTTGTAATTTCTGTCTTTGATAAGCTCAGTGGAAATGCAAAAAGAAAAAAAAAAAGCAGTTTCAGATGAAATATGAGAAAAAAACTGAGCCCCAAGGAAACTGTAGAAGCTTCAAAAATCTATGAACTAACAGAAGATCTTGCTACAGACCTATATTTTAGTTGCCTTTTTCCTCTATTACCATTTTGCTGATTATAATAGCAGGATACACACAAGCCCTGCTGCTACTGTACTCCCACGGCTACATACAAATAAGCAAGCTACTCTCTTCTGATAATTTTACAGGGTAAAATTTTCTAGTACTTTCTAGATTTTTGTATTTCTAAAATTTTCTAGTATTAGATTATTTCTAATGAGAAGCAGGTAACAAAAGTATAGAAAATAAACATTTTATGTATAATTTAAAAGAATAAATTCATCTTGATATCACATTATATGCCTCATTAGCATATCCTCCAGAGAATGTTTGACTGGCTTCGGGACCCTTTTAAGAACTATTACAGTGTTGTTTATAACGACAATTAAGAGATACTTTAAATAATAATCTCAGTGAACGGTTTGCAAATAGCCTATATACCAGAACGTATTTTTGCAAACATTAATCATTAAATTCTGGCTAGAGATGCAAATGAAAAACAAACTTAAAGATACAGACAATTTCTTTAGCTTCCTCTCTGATTCTTTGTCAAGGTTATAAAGAACTAATGGGGATTAGAACAAGTTTAATAAGCCTCTCTCTGCTCTGCTAACATGATGGTAACAAACAAAATACATTTGTACAATTACCTTAATTATTGTACAATTATTTTTTCTGTCTCAAAGTGTTTGACAAAGTGTCCTTACACTGGCAGCCATGCCTATCTCCTAAAGTCAGTGTTTCAGTCACCAGCTTTCACTTGCACTGGATTTTACTTAGTAAGTCTCTCATTATTTAAAAACAAACAGTTTCTATCCTTCAAACTTCTCAGCAGTTAGAATGGTGTCACTAAGCCATGGAGAGCACTTTGCAGAAGTGTGACCATTAAACAGGCACCATGAAGTAGGTTGGGGCCTATAAAAGGCATATCTGAATTTGAATAAATGTAAAACCCCTGATATTACACAGTATTAATTTGGGGTTTTTCTAAAGGAGCAAGAATAACAGATTATTGCTCCTCTAACTTAAGCATTCCCCATGGCTGTTTGTAAGCCAACAGCACTGCCTGGCTCTCATGTCACAGAAGCTCACGAATCATATGGTGGCCCCAAAGTCCTAAATATTGCTAAATATCAAAAGTTTACACAGCCTAATTGGCCAGTTCCCCAATAGCTGGAATTTAACACTGAGTCTAAATAGAAGAAAAATCAAAGCAGACCTTAGTGGGAGAATCTGACAAAAAAAATATACGCACACGATATTATCAAAGTCAAACATTCTCCTTCCCACACAAATATATAAATACATTGCAAAGACATGGCTGCCTTCGCCTGCTAAGTCCTTCCTTCAGCCTGAACTCCCCTGCTACTCCTATGTGGATACTCTCACTACTGAGAGCTAAAGCAAAGAGCAGGAGGAGCAACCTGCCTTCCCCCTTGCTGGTCCCACACTCCCCTTCCACGCACTGCAGGTACACCAACAGCTCTCCCTCCATATTCAGCTCACCTCCTAGACATCACCACTCATCAGTTATTCAGGTGACAAGTCCATCAAGAAAACTGAGCTGATGAGAATTTTCTTTAATTCAAAAAAAGGCAAAAAAGATGCCAGCTTTATCTCAGAGTTAAAACATTTTACAGAGGCAATTTTTTGTTCTATTTTTAGCAACTGGTTTTGAATTTTTTTTCTGCTAGGATAAGTAGGGGACTCTGGTGATTCCTGCCCTGTAGGATAGTTCATCACTTCTGGCACTCAGTTTTCTTGACTGGCAGGTCTGTTTTGTCATGGAAGTGTCAAGCCTCCTAAAAAATCCCCGTTTCTGTCTGACCAGCGCCGGGTGCACACAGGCATACAGGGGTAGGGGAAAGGCAAATGTGGCTAGCTTGACCTACCCATCACCGATTCCTGTGCTACAGACTGCGCTCACAGGTAGAGGAGGAGCTGGGCAGTTAGGCATGCACTGTGTTTAGACCTACAGCACTGCAAAGCTCAGCTGACCTGGCCAGCTCTGGAAGGCATCACACCAGAAGGAAAAAGCAACAGGAGATGTGGTCCTCCAGCTGGTTTTGTATACATGCATTGTTTACACTGCAGCTCTCTAAGTCTGATAATTTAATTGTTTTGAAAATCACATAACTTATATAGATTTTAGAACTGGTAATACTTTTGAAATTGAGAAACAGTCATTGTATTGACTGTGAGCATTTTGAGAGAATCTGTTAGAGCCTGTCACGTAAACTGGTACTCTAGAGGTGTTTAAATAATATTTGTGATTATTACCATCTAGTGGGAAGATGCTCATCAGCTCTTCAATCCTTAACTGACAAAATATATCACCCCTATACAAGCTCTATGGGTTCATCACTTCAGTACACTAATTCCACAGGCAAAGTAATTTTATTGTGAAATACCACTGGGGGAAAATTACTGTATGAATGCAGCGGATGGTTTCAACACACAACACATTAGTTAGTTCTTTTTCCTTTGAAAACATGCCAAAGTAAGCAATTTAATTTGCAGATTATTCTCTAAAGTTGCATTCATTTTCAAAATGGAAATTCAGTAAATTTGTACACAGAATTTTGTAGAAAATATTTTACTAGTTGACTGCCATTTTGCTTTATGCACACAACTGCACATAACCCATTTGAAATTAGTTAAACAATATGTTATTGTTTAAATTAGTCATTGCTATCAGATCACTTATTTTCTAACACCAGAGTCAAACAATATGAGGTCCCAAAATTAAAGGTTGCAATTCCACTTCCATCACAGCCCTTAAAGCCTGCCTGAACAACAGCACTTTCTTACACTAGGCTCTGTGCTAGTTTGGTTGCAAATTTCCACAATTTTTAACTGTGTGTTAATATCTTCCCCTTGAAACACCCTTCCTATGTCATTCCTCACACACCTTAGCCACAGGGCTCCCCGGAGGATCTTCAGTAGACAGCTTTATGGCTCTCTTTTGAGTGACTACTGCAAAGGAATTCTCCATCAGTCAGAATTTAATTGTTGAAAAGAAGCCAAATAAGAGGTTAGGATCTCATCCAGTTTATTTACTTAGTCATGATATAATTGAGATTCACTTTTTGCCAAGTATGGTGACTCCTTCCACTTAGCCTGCCTTCCTTATGCTCTGTAGGAAGGCAGTCCCATCCCAAACTGGGTGGGTCTGCCTATGAGTTTCAGTTCAAAGCAGAAATACGTTACGTATTCTTCACTGCAGCTGTTAGGGGCAGAATTTAGCACACAACATGATACATCCTGGAGAAAGCTGACAAAGCAAAGAGCAAGAGGTACAGGAGCTTACACTAAGAAATAACCACCACTGTGCCTCAGGTCTCTGGCTGCATGTGTGTGCCTCTCAGTATGCAGCCCAACAGCAGTAGGCAGGTGAGCATTCAGAGAAGGCTTTAGGTGGCAGGGAGGGGCCTAAGAAACCGACCCTATCAGAGCATGGAGCAGTGCTCCTGAACCTGCTACTTTGTCAGGTCTGCAGCATTAGGATGACAGCAGTTAGTGCAGCTACTGCCTGCAACTTCTGCCGAGGTCTTGTGATAGATACATCAGCAATCCATCAGCTCTTCCCTGGATCATGCCTACTGTTGCTATTACTGTTCAAGAAAGTATTTCAATTAAATTTATAATGATGAATAAATACATTGTACTCATTTTATGTCTGGGAAAACGAAGGTACAGAGAGCTGAAGTTGTGTAATAACCTATGAAATGAATGCAAGCTTCTCATTCCCATTCTGATTCACATTCCTCTGACACTGGGTAACCTAAGCAGCATCAAAAGCAATCAAAATCATCTGGGTGTTTTATATTACATTTGTTCCCAGTCATGTCTGAAAAGCTCTAGAAGCTATTTACTCTCAAAATTGTGCTGCATCTTCTCTATTAGTACTGTACCACATTAAGAAAAAGCTATCGAAAAATACACATTTGGTCATAAAAAAATTATCTAACCTATTTTAAAGATGATTGCTCTGATATGTACATATTTTGCAGGAGAATCAGCTAAAAATACTTAAAATGAAATCCAACTTGTATTTTACAGCAAGGTTTCAGAGATAAAGAAGCATATAAACCTACATTTTAAAATGTATGTGACAGTCTCAATATTTAAAGGGCTAGATACCTAGAGGTATCAGAAGTGGCTCAGGAACCTTAAAGGACACAAAAGGATGCTTACAAGAAAACAAAAACATAAGCACACAATAATGCCATAAAACAGACACAGTATGTGTAAGGTAGATAACTCAATAATAAAAAATTGTCTGAGTTAAAAACTGGCATAGTTCTAGTAAAGTAGTTTTCTCAAGGCTCAGGATATCTACTATGATGCACAATTATTCCTGATGTATTTCTTAAATCTGTGTAGAGCAGAACCTTTATAATCTAATTGTCATTTTTTTTAACTGTGCAATCCATATTCTGCACAAGACAACTTAGGAGAACAGGCTGCTCTGCCTTGTGATAGTAATTGCATATTGTTTTTCCTAATGTTATTATGCCAATAAAACGGAAACTACATGCAAAATGAAATAAGCAATACAGAATCCTGATGATGAACCTTTGCTACTGCAATATTTTGTCCAATTCCTAATTTACCACAATGGAGATTTGCAAAAAAGTTCATTTTCAGTAATGGAAATAGTACAGTTCTAATATATTCAGCAGCAGGCCCTGGATCTGTTGTTGGATAAAATATAATAAAATTAGCTAAACATGTATGCTCAAAGCCCTATGTATTACATTAAGTATATAAATCAATAGAAGTCAGGCTGTACACCAACGTCTAACGTACTTACAGAGGCTGTGATCATTGAAAGGTTTGTATTCAAAAATAAGCTGTATTTAAATTTTTGGACATATTTAGTCAGAAAGAACACATTACTGGATATATATGCAAAATACAGAGTCCCAGGAATAAAGTTTTCTCTCTAGTTCTGACTTATATAAGTGATAAACTTCTTTCTTTACTCTGTTCAGTGACAGATTATAACTAAGGGTGAACACGACATAATTTCTGAGCCAAACCTGTGAGCTCTAGTGAAAAAAAAGTTAGTTTTAACTGTCTAATTTTACTACCTACCTTCGTCAGAGAAGAGCTGTCATATTTTGATGCAAATTCCAGCAATTTACATGTTTCAAGCTGGCAGGCAATGTCTTCCTAGAAAAAATTGCCACCCTTCCACAATCCCCTGTGAAACGGCAAACCAGGTTAGAAAGATAGAGGAGATTGGATTACCTGTCTGCGCCAGATCATTGTTTCTAGGAGATAATCCATAAATGATTAATCCTTCTAATGTTATTGAGCAATGTAAGGAGGGCTGTCTGTGACCTATTTCAACCTCTTGCACTGTTGTTGTGGGAGCAGCTTTACTGTATAAATCGAATTGAGCATTTTCCTTCTCTTGGTTTTACTGAAATGCAAGTGTAATTCAATGCTTTTTCTTTGTTCAACTTTTTTTAAAGAAAGGCATCCATTCCTGTTTTCCTGTCACAAAACCATGACTGCAACTATTACATGACAAAATGAGACCAAAGTAATTTCTAGTTAAATCCAGATTTAAATACTGCAACATCTGAGAAACTCAGGTACTCCACAAAGTAGTTATGAATTATCTCTATTTTAAGTACAGAACAGAAATAGGAAAAAAAAATCCCATTCCTACAGCTGGGTAAGCCAGCAGTCCCAGAACTATTTTCCTATACCTTGTCACTTCAGTGTGATGACCCTTCAAAACCAGGAGTCACTTTACACACCATCCTATCCCTCTGGACGGTATTTGCAGATATAGTCAACCCTGTTGACAAAATCCAGGCCAGAAGCTGTCACCTTCACTATGAAGAACTGTAGAAACACATGGTTGGTTTATTTAATAATTCTGACTTAAGTAATTGACTTGGCAGAAATGAAGGGGTACTGCTCTCCTGAGAAAAGTGGGAGAGAAATGACACAATAGCAAAATGGAGTAATTACCTTAACTAAAAGGCTCTGCATAGAGGTAAGAACAAGTATGTAAGGATCATCCCTGACAGGTATTGTATCATCTTATCCTAAAAACCAACACTGAAGGAGACCCCGAACATCCTTCAGTAACTTGTTATATTGCTTAACAATTCCTACTGATCAAGATTGTTAGGATCTGGACTAATTATTTTTGCTGGACATTAACCTGATTTTATTTTGTCCTTTTGCCAGTTAAGTGTGAAGAAACGATTTTTGCAAAAACCTTCCACATATCAAATGTTTAAACTGTCTTTTTGTTTTGTGGGTTGGTTTTTTTCTTTGGTTGGTTGGGTTTTTTAATCTTTCTTTGACCGAGCAATATAATACTTTATTTTGTTTTCTTTTGCAAGGCATGCATTCAAAGTCTTTTGTCATTCCTTTTTCCACAGTGTCCTCAGTTTGTCTACAATTCCTTTTTAGTGTACCACTCAAGTAGGACACTATGAATTGACAAATTTATCATGGAATTAATTAGTAAAAGTCCAAGAAAATTATATTAATTGTACACTTGGTGGTATTTTATCCTGATGATAATCAACAAGTTTTTTAACAAGTTCAGTTTTGTTGCCAGAGGAAGAAAGATAAAAGCAAATTAATTTGGTGACCAACAGATACCACAGAGTATTCAAATTTTTACAACTTCTAGGTAAAAAGGAAACATTTTGCTGCCCTATAGACCTGTAATGTGTAACAATTTAGAAAACTTTTCCTCTAAAGATTTTTCACAGCAGAAAATAAATATCTATCACCATGAATATGCCTGTGGATGCAGCATTAGTGCAGAAAGAGCACACTGCAAGTTGGAACACCTATGGAAATCTTATGATTCATTTGGCACTTTTAAAGAGCAGAGTAATTGCCAGGAAAGGTAACTTTTCTTTATGTACATAAATACAGTATAAACTGCTGTTGCATGCAAGGCCATTTTTGTGCTAATCCTCAAAAGGTGAATTTTTTACAAATCTCATTTAAAAACAGATGAGTCAGAATCTCAAACTGCAGCAGTTTTCAGTTATCCTTTATAATATCCTTGGAGAATCATCACTGGAAGAACTATTTGTACAGTGAGGTATATTAAGGACACTGAGTATCATGAACTGTCAGCCTCACCAATAGCAAAGATCAAACGTGCATTCACAGTAAAGCAAAGAATACAACTGAAGTAAACACTGTAATAAATAATAAGCAAATAAAAATGCTCAAGTAATGCCTCCTGTGAAATAAAACCAGTTTTCAAACAAAATGGCAACCCTTGCAAAATTCTAGCATCCCCTCTTGCTGTTTTAACCACTTGAAAACAGAGAGAAATTCATCTCATAAAAAAGGCAGGCTAAAGATTTGGAGGTTTGTTCAGCAAATTAAAATGCAAAATAAAAGTTCATTAAGTTATTGATTAAGGAAGTTATTATCATCAGGACAATTTGCCCTAGCTAAGACTAAGCCCAAATAAATAGTCTGTAGAATTACAGTCATTGCCACTGAAATTTCAGGTACAGGTAACAATGCAATTACTAATCAATTGCCCAAGAATTGCCTGTTATTACAATTCAAGGGAAAACATTTAAAAGCAAACCAATAAAAAGTGCAAATTAGCAAAATATCTCATGAAACCAGAAACTTCTGACAACTGTTTCAAGTGGAAAACAGCAAATAGAATATGAGTTCTATGAGTCACTCAGATTTGCTGGACTCCACTGGACCTTAATTCAACTTCAAGAAATAACAGAAAATGCACTGACTGGGAATGCTTACTGCACTTCTCCATCATATTAACAGCAGCAATATATTCTTTCCTGATGATATCCAGCCAGCAAAGGAAAAACAAAGGGACTGAAGACTGAAACAGACCTTCTATATGAAGTCTGAAAGGAGTGACTGCAGACCAAATAACCTTTGGGAATACATAAGGAATCTGCAGCGTAAAACATAGAGGCCAGAAAAATAGTTTAAATAACATAACTGCAAACAGCAGAGCAGACATCAATAGACAGACTGAGCCATGCTGTCACAAGCAACTGAAGGCATAAAAGAGGGTCTTTATTATTTCATGTACCTTAATATTAACATATATCAAGTAGAGGATAGCACTTAGGGTAATAAATCATCATATCTTGTCTTATAAAACCCCAGCTGAATAACTGAAATACACAATATAATGTTCTCTGCACTTGTTGAAACACAAATGGAATCTGTCCCTGAACTCAGAAAAAGCATCAAAAGGGCATCATTCCACTTCTGCCTGGTTCAGTGCAAGAATCAGTAACAGAGAGTGACAGATGAACATTTACCCAGCAGTAACTGCTGAGTAGCTTCAAGAGAGAACAAAGAGATTTGCAATATATACTAATCACAGAACAAGCCTGATGGATACAAGATTTCAGTTTACGCTGAGGTCACAGCTTGAGTCTAAGTATACTGTATACTTTGGTGTACTTCAAGGTTGAGGAAGCAGATGGCAGGCCATATGACTCATTTCTGATATAAAATAGTTTATTCCAAGGCAACAAGAGGGAAAAAGGGCAAGGAGAATAAATTCACTAAAATGCAGAACTGGAATTAGCAGACGAGGAAAACAATCCATAACCAGAAACCCCCACTTCTCTTTCTTTATCAATGCTCCTCATGTTTCACTTTTAATTGAAGATGAAGCCAAGGAGTTTTCACACTTGAGAACAATTCACAGCAGCAGGCTGTCCTTTGCCAATAAGTTTTCTACTTTGAAAGGGACCTTTGCTTTACAGTAATCATTCAGAAAGGAGGGTTTGCTGTAGATAGTTAAGATTCTGTTTAAAACCAGCTCTTAGAAAATTTTTTCTCATTTTCATTCTGTTGCATTCGAGCCCTTAGAATGTTGTCTTTTTATGAACATTGTTCTCAAACTTTAAATTCCTCATACTATCTTTTCCTAATATGGAGTGTTACTGAATGACAACTAGACATTTTGCATCTAAATATTTTTGACATCATTTATAACTGTCATTGCCCTTGATGGAAACAAGTTTATGTAGTTTACTAACAGAACTAATGAAACCTCAAATTTTAAGGGGCCTTACTGCTGCAAAATCCTTAGAAGGGGATGGAAGATTAATGAAGCTCTAAGACATTCTGTATGATTGTTATATTTATTTATATTTTTTACTGAGGGGAGGTCTTGGGATTTGGGGTAAGTAACTGGGATGAGGTACACAGGAGTTTTGTGTTCAGATTATATATATATTTTTTTTTAAGACATGTCTTTTTATTTTCTAGTAGAACTTTCTGACATCGAAACAGACAAATTAATGTTCTCACCAAAAAGCTTAACTTTTATAATTTAAAAAATAATATTATATTGGAACTCGCTATTTCCACTGCTTGTCAGGAAGACTTTTTATGGAACCACACAACTGCTGCTGGGTACTTACTTATAGCTTGTGCATTATATGTCTGCCATTGTGGAAGAGAATTATATTGTAAAGATGTATTAAAATAAGAAGTACATCTACCTGCACTGGAGAAGAACATGACGTGTCCACACAGCTTAGTGGAAATTCTTCACATTCTCAGAAGGGTCATAAGCTTGCCACAATTTGGTTTTGTTTAGAAATTTATAATCCTGCTTTTTCCTGTCAGATTACACAAAATGCTACAGAGGTAGTTGAACCTCAGTGGTCTGTCTTGGAAGTCATTCATGTCTTGGCCCTAGTAAGTGTTCTGTATTTTCCTGCTCCTAAAATCCACTAATGATTAAAAAAATAAATAAAATAAATGCAGGAACAAAGCTCAGTGTTACCTTGCTCTTGTTCCAGCAAACTTAAACATGTACTGCATAGAACAGCTGATGTTTACTATACCTGAGAAAACTATATTAGTATAAAAGTACATATTACAAATATATACCATATTTATATACTAAAATATACTATACCTTTAAAAACATTGAAAATTCCATATCTCATGCAGACTGTGAACTATTCAGATACCAGGTATTGATGAACACCTCCAAAGTACTGGAAGGTAACTCCTCAGGCCTGTGACCCAGCTCTTTCCACTTCATATGCCAGCGTGGAATAAACTCAGAAGCCTTTCTATTACTAATGGCAGTATATAAATAAGTACTTCTTACAGTATAAATAATACACAGATCTTGATCAGTTCAGTTGAAACAAAGAAGCTATTTCCCTTTATAGCATGTCCAGATGTGGAAAGACAACTCAGAAGTTAACTGGAAATCTCATAAATCATGCTCAAGGGGCCAAGTACCAGGAACAGAGCTGGGTAAGCTGACAGGATCCTGTCTTCGACAAAGGACGTGAAGTCCTTTCCTCGCAGCACTGCATGAGCTGAGCCTGAACGACGTATCTTTTGACGGAGCTACAGCCAGCTTAAGTTGTGGGGAAGCGGCAGGGAGGGAGTACAGCTCTCCTGTTTGGCAAGGTATGGCAATGGTGTCTCTGCGCGCCTGACGGCATGGCAGCGTTGCAGGCCATTGCTCAGCTGTGCCAACTGCCATGGAGGAGCTTGGCCAAACCCGCAGCTGGTGGAGGCCCAGCCACGGCGGCTGCCTACCGCCCGCTCTGCTGGTGCCATGGGGGCACATGCCACAGCCTGGCTGCCACGCATCTGGCTGAACCCAAGAAGCAGCAGAGCCCGGGCTGCCTCAGGCACAGTCGCTGCCCAAGACCCACGGCCAAGGGAGCTGAGAGGTGGGGAAGACGAAGCCCACGGACCCGGGGAAACGGCTCTGGGTCCCGAGGGGGCGGGAAAAGATCCCCTCCTGCGAACTGGCGGGATCCGCGGCCGGTATCTACCGCGGCGAAACCCTGGGGAGGGCTGGTGCGCGCACGGAACGACAGGCACGGGGCTTGGAGTTCCGGCGGCGGCGGGGACGGATGCACCGGTGACACCACGTGGCTGCTTCTTGGCCTCCGCCGCGAGTGGCTGCTGGGAGTCAAGATGGAGTCGGTGAGCAGAGCGGGGCAGGAGATCAGTCTGGCGGCCCTGCAGCAGCACGATCCCTACATCACCAGCATCGCTGACGTGACCGGGCAGGTAGCGCTCTACAGCTTCAGCCCGAAGGCCAACGAGTGGGTAAGTCCGGAGAAGCGGGTCCGGCTCTTCCCACGCCCGGTTCGGACCGGGTGGCGGCGGCGCAGCCCCAGGCAGGGTATTCGCTGCCGTGACCGGGGCTCCGGTCGCCTGTGCTGTCGCCCCAGCAGCCGCTGGGACCGAGGCCTGCGCACGGGGACCTGGCGGGGGCTGCTCTCCACCAAGGGGAGGTTTGGGATTTGGGTACGTGTCCCCCGCGCGGGTGTTGGCCCCGAAGGGCGCCTGTGCCGCGGAGAGAGAGCCTGTGCCTACGCGTCGTTCATCGCCTCCGGGTAGCTGTGACCGAAACAGCAGTGAGGCTGGAGTGTTCTTTTGCTCTTAGATGCCGTTGCTGCGTTTACTTTTTGTTGTTTGTCTTTTAATTGTAATTTGTTGTTGTTGCTTCTGTGTGTTGAACAGACCCCTGATTTAGGAGTGAGATTTGAGAGGTGTTAGTGTTTGTCATAGCATTAAAATGAAGTTTTTGCTTCGGTACCAGTTTTATCATAAAACTATAAAAATGAAAATATGTGGAACTACATATTGTCATGTGCAGCACTGGGGCTGCACACAGCTTTTGGTGTTTGCAGGTCACAAGCGCATGGCAAAGTTTGCCTTGAAAACTGAAGTGTGAAAGAGCCATAATTGTTTTGTTGTTGGCTCTGCTGTCATTGTTGTTGTGCAAGACTACCTGTCTAATATTTTTAGACTAATGGACTGTGGTCCATATTTAAAATAAGGAGTTGTGAGAGAGGTCTTCAGCTGTAACCCATGAGGCTCAGCATAGGAAGGCTGTAAACTACTGTATATCCCACCATCGGGTTGAAAGCATGAGCAAAATCTTCTGGAAATTGGTTTAATTTCCTAACTTACTAATTAAAAACAGGTAATCTCCAAAAGTAAGAGATCATACTTTTAGTCTTACAATGTCAAACCTTATGGAAATACAAAGATATTGTAAATCTGTGTAATTAAAATGCTGTACAAAAGTTATATAACTGTGTGAACAAGCATATGCCTTAAATACAATTGCTGTCTTTTTTTAGGAGAAAACCAACATAGAAGGGACCTTGTTTGTGTACAAAAGGTAAAGGTGCTTTGTTTTTCGTTGATTGGGGGTTTTGGGAGAGGGTGGGGTGGTTCCCTTCCATAAGAAAACAAACTTCAGGTGGCTTCATGTGTGATATTCATAGTGGATTTACTGCATCCAGTAAACTCATAATTACTCATTTGTCCAGTTGTTAATGTCTGTATACTCACTTGGAAAAGAATAAATTCTGCATATAAATGAATAACTGACAAAAGCACTTAAAGGTGCTGCTGAAATAGCATAAAACTTGATGAAAACTGCTTACATAGCCACACAAAAACCTAGTTCATTTTGTTAATGCAGTAGCATTTGTTTATGTATTGAGTTAAATGTTGAGTCTTCTTTTGTCTCCTAAAATCCATAAAATTGATCGTGAAAGCAGTACAGATGGCATTTTAAATAATCTGTCCTAACTTACTGTCAGAATATGGCAGAAATTTTTGTAAATGGACAAAGTTGTCTAAAGGCTGGAGATCTGCTAGTGTATAGGTTGGGGGGGTTCCTTGATTTCCTCATCAAAACCATGGAAGAAACTTCCAGTTATATAGGATAGAGAAAACAGGTGCAAGGGGAGAACCAGCACATAAAACCAACCACTGATTTAAGTTTTAGATTAGGGCCAAATAAAAAAATCTAACAAAGAAATCTCACAGTTGAATGTGAGACACATAAATAATGCAGACCTGACACAGGCTGCCACAGGCTAGGTCGTTGCAATATTTTATAATGGCACTGTGAAGGGATACTAGTAACCAGTTCTTGTCTACTGTAGCTCCCCCAGCATGGAAATAATTACTGTAAGAAAGCCAACCAAACTAAAACAAAACAAACGGACAAAAAAGGCAAAAAGTTTCCCTGTGACTAACTGATTATTTTAAACAAGTTCTGTTATGCATATTAAAAGACTGACTCATGATGGTAAGAATTGCTTGCTCCATCCATAGATTTTGCTGATGGCCATTCAGTAACAGTGTGGCAGCAGCGAGCGGCGCCCCCACCACCACCTGCCTGGCTAATTATATCTGGTTTTTACCCTCCCTTCACCATGCTGCTCTTGATTATGTCAGTGCTTGCAGGCACAAGTGTGTGTGCCGACAAGACATTCATGTGGCAAGAGAAAACAGCTCTAAAACTGACTTGAACTTGCAGTGCTTGCTTACTGTTTTGTTTTACCCGGTGTCTAGCAAAAACCTAGATAATAAAAATTGTTTCACTAGGCAATTCTAAAATGCCTCAAAACTATCTCATGTGAAGTATTGAACACACTTGCATTTTAATCCTGGACCTGTCCTAGTTGATTTTTTTTTAATAGATTTTTTTTCTTAATAGATTTTTTTTTTGAGGCATATCTGTGATTCAGCAGTTTAGCAGTATAGAACTGTAATGTTAATCCTAATCCTACTTTGAGGTAAGCATCATTTTAAATTGAAATGAGTCAGCATGCCAAGAAATGGCACAGACGAACAACTGAGCTTCAGGACTGCTAAAGCTTCACCTAATAAAGCAGTAGGGATTTGAAAATTAATTCATAACTGCTTCAGAAAATAGTATACATTGATGAAGGTATTAATCCTTGATTTTGTTTTAATTGAAATAGGTCAGCTTCTCCTTATCATGGTTTTACGATAGTGAATCGACTGAACATGCACAACCTGGTTGAACCAGTAAATAAAGATTTGGAGTTTCAGCTCCATGAGCCTTTTCTTCTGTACAGAAATGCTAACTGTGAGTATAACTTTCTTTAATCCATATAAACTTCATGTTCTGTTTTATAACCTAGACCATTTATGATTAGTGTGATGTCTGTTTCAAGTGTAACGTGATGGGGCAGGTTCCAGTGAGATGTCTGTTGATGTTCTAAGGGCTTTCTCTTTTGCAAGTTAAAAAATAAATATTAATTGGTTGCTGCTTCAAGAAGTTGAGACAGTTGCTCAGCTCTCGGTTGAAGATTTCTTTCTCCACAGTAGGTTTTGGACTTGGGAGATAGATGTCTACACAGAATTTCCTGGAGTCTAGACTTCAGCAAGTTTGGGTGTTGGGATAGTTGTTGTACAAATGAGTGGTAAAATAGTAGTCAGTGTCTTCTTGCTGCCTTTTGAAATCTAATAGTGTGTTGGAACATTAGTCAAGCTTCAGAGTCCTAGTGTACTGTGTTCCAAGTAGGTACGCATGAAAAGTTCTGCTACTCCAAAGAGCTCAAAATATAAATTATGTAGCCCTTACAGAGGGGAAGAGGGAGTATGTGTGTATATGAAATTCACAGTAGGTTCAGTAGATAAATAAAAGGCACCCCACAGAGTAGAGGGCCCTCCTGATACAAAGGTACCATTTCATGTGGTCTTTTCTAGGCAGAGTTCTTCAGACTAGTTTGTTGCTGTCTCGTGACACTTCCATCTTACTTAGTTACTCGCAGGACCTGCCTGTATGCTGTTTCAATACGGTACTTTTCAACACCATGTCTTCTTCCTGTCAGAATATGCCTTAGAATTACAGATAGCAACACTGCTTTGGCCATGCTTCAGTGTAGTCAAAAGAACAGTCAAATGTTAATCCTTTCCTGTTTCCCCCTTAGAAAGCCTCTAGGGTCTGTGAGTAGTAGTATAGATTCTGTTACGGTGACAAAGAACCGCATAAGGTAGATGGTCTTCTCTGTTTCATAATCTTGGCAGTCGTGCTTCTGTATGTGTCATTGAGAGGAAAAAGTCAAAATTTCTCAGGAATTTGAGAAGCCTGGACGATTAGGGAAGTAAATGACTGGCAAGAAATGAGGAGAGGAAGAGTACTGCATTGGGTTGG
>JANHGB010044069.1:0-27522 GCA_026283785.1 Coracopsis vasa
AGATATATAAGGGTGCTTGTAAAAATAAACAAGGTCTTCGATCTTTCATCGGAGTCCGTGTCGTCAATCCCCTCAATGCAGGCTGCTATCCAGTGCATGCTGCATGCACATCCCCATCCTGCTCTCTGCAGCTGAGCTTCATGCGGCAATGGGCTGTAGGATCCGGTCCCATAGCCTTGCCCTGCCACCTCATGCTACAGTTGAAGAAGCCACCCTTCAGTCCCCTGTGGTGATCACCACGCAGTCATCACCAAACTTCATTTTTGCCAGAAAAACTATAAAGACTGGAGCGAGTAGCTTTAAATCATCAGTTTTTTTGAAAGGTTTGCTCTTACAGTTTCGAAGTTAAATCCCGTTTGTATCTGTATATTCACTGCCCGTTGGAATAACCACACATACCACTGCCCGTTTACAGAGTGAAAAGAAATATTTGAGAGTACAGAGGTTTCTCAGATGAGAGCAAAACAGTACTTTATTAAAATGAGAGGGAAGCTTTGATTTATTTTTAGCATCAGTGTCTCTGATTAAATTCTTTTCTAATATCTGCAAAGTATGCTGTGGCTGATGACAGCTTTGAAATACCAATATTTTCAACATTAACTGTAGACTCAAATTAATGTTCCAAGAACAGTTCTAGGTTTGCAAAGATGAGTTTTTCCAAGAAGCTTCCTTTGGTAATGTTTGGCCTCTGCTGTTTTTGCTTTTCATGAAAGACAGATTTTAATTGGCATGAATGTTCATAGAAATTGAACATTAAAAGATGTTCAAGAAAAAACTTGTGGGCAATTAATTTTACATTTATAATGAAGTTTGTTCACAGCAGAAGTGTTTCAAGTGTTCATTCACCCTAGGATCAGAAACAACATAATACATCTAACCAATCGTAGCTAAAATCACAGCCTTGACGGTGTCTATCCAAATGAAATGGTTGCAAAATCAATTTGCTATTAATACATGAAATTAAAAACACATTCTAAGAAGTACATGCACAAAATGAAATGTTTTGTAACAGGTTTGGTTTAGCAAAATTATGAACCACATGTAGACATTGTAGGGCACAGCAAAAAAGGGTAAAACTACAGGATAGGTTGTTGCATGTTATGAGTTCTCCAAAGTGACACAACTCAAACACAACTTTTTCTGTAATATTTTCCTAATGGAATGCAATTACCTAAATATTCCTTTCTGGGGGTTTTCTCCCTTTCCTACCCCAGGAAGGGGCAATCATCCCTAAAAGCTGAATGTGAAAAAAAAACCTAGTGAGATTTTTCTCACTCTCTTGGTTAAATGCTATATAACGAAGTATCAGCAGTGAAGGTACAATATCAGAGTTGCAAAAGAGAGGAAATGAGTCATTGCTGAGGAGTTTTAGAGGCAGTTCCTTTTTCAAGACAGCTCCCTTTCTAAGAAATAAGGTAGGTAAAGCCTCATTTTCTCAAATGCAGATATAACTGAAATTTGTTACCGTTTTAAAAGAGCACAGTATATACTGAAAGTTTTCAATTAACATTTAGTTTGTGGTCTAGTTTTCTTTCAATTTATACATAAAGTTCACCTTCAAGTGCTTTAGAAGACCTGGCACTGCTTCAAACTGCTAGAGGTGTCCAGAAATCGTTTTTAGATTGGCTGCAATTTAATATAAGCAGTAAACAACAATTTCAAAACTATGCTGGAGCTGAGCAGGTATCTTCTGAACTTAGCCCCACACAGTAAGATGGTTATAGTGATACTGCCTTATGAGTATTAATGTTCAAATATGGATTCAACCTGTCACCTTCTATAAGCTTTCACAAAACCAAGGGAAAACATGATGCAACCTCCCAGGCTTTTTCAAGAAAAGAAAATATCTTTCAGTTTAGGTGCTTGATATTAACCCTTAAATATCAATTTTTGGCAGCTGTTGTTGCTGCTGCCTTCCATCATACTATTACATTTTCATGCCAAGTTTCTGTGCAGATGACCTTTAATTGTTTCAGCACAGAAGGAAATTTTTTTAGTACAGTAATAATTGGCTTAAACATGAATTAACTGATACTGAAAATGTACTGAGTAACAACACTTGGTTATCCACCTGAGACCATTCAGAATTTGTTTTTCCTTTGCTGAAGGAATAAATACCTGAATTCACAAGTACTGGGCTCCTAAAGCCTTAGTTAGAATACTGTGTTCTTTTAAAATACAGCTTTTAGCCCCTGCCCACTTTCAGTAAGTATTATTTTATGCTGGTAAACTTTCATTCCTTTTCAGTCATTCCTTAGGCAGTAGGTTCCTATTTAGAAGGTGATTAACATCCTAAGAGTACAGTTCTATGTCACATAAAAATTCCAAGTTGAATCCTGAAAATCTAAATCCTAATCAGAAGTATTAAAGTCTTTTTGGATGAGAAACACTCTTGGAGATAAAAATGCCTTTAGGAATAAATCATTTCTCCTATATTTCAATGTGTTGAAAAAAGGGACAGTACCAGTATCCCACCTTAGAGAAAACCTCCGGTACTTTGTATCCATAAAGGCTTCCAAATCTTCATGCACAAAAACTTCCATAGACATTCAGTTAAGGAATCCTGTGGGTTTGGACATGACCTTTGCAGTTCAGAGAGGTGAAAGATTCTTTAACAAAACAGTATTTTTTGTGCCACTAGATATCAAATTTGTCTAGTATTAATAAAGTTACAGAATCCCATAGGATGTAGCTGTAACTAAGGGATGTGCTTTATCTGTTTGCTGTTTCCAGTGCACAGACCCCACTGCCCTAGCGTTCCTCTGCATTTCAACTAAGTCTTGCCACACATCTTGTCAAATTTTGTTAGGTCTCTCAGGTTTCAACCAATAACCACAACACCAGGCAGAGGATGAGGGAGGGCAGGTATGGAAAGGGAAATCATCTTAAAATTTTAAACAGTGTTTGAATCACATTTGTCAGCTCCATTCCCTTTGCCCTCTGTGTGCTTGAGAAGGGACCATCTTGGCAGCTTTAGCTGCAGTTTGAGCTAAGCTGTTACCCTTTGACTCTGCAAGTCAGACATTCTCCATGCACATTCTTTGTCCCTTCAAAGCCTGAATCAATACATCCATGGATAAGAACAAAGTTAAGTTACACAGATGTGTGCTGCATATAGTAGTTTTCTCTCCAAGGTTTTGGCATTGGACACAACATACTAATCGTTCTGCAGTTACTGTACATCATTTAAAAAGTGCCTGCATTTTCAGGTTCAGTACAGGCTAAATTCTTTAGCTGATGATTTAGCAGTTATTAGGTTCTCTGCAGAATTGATAAGGGCAATGATTTGATATTTCTCTGCCTTAAAAATTAACCTTTGATGAAACACAACCGTGATCTACCAGGTATATCATGGTTTTATGAGTGAGCATTATAACTATTCCTGATGCCTTGTTCTGTTTTTAAAAGCAATTTGCATTAAGTAATTCTGCTCACTAGTTCAGTTTCATTTCAAACTTTATTCTCCAGGTTTTAAACAACAACAAAATATCTTAAAAACTTACTGTTTTCTGACAAATTAAGATTTTGGATCTGCTAAATTTTGGCTTCTAGTTCTACCTGTAGCATTTTAAAATACAAAGCCATGTGACATTAGAGATTTCTTCAATCTAACATAACAATTAAGACATGATCTGTATTATTTTAAATGCTACAGATGCAATATTTCTTGCATACATGGTATTACTGGCATTTAGAGAGGAGGTTCATAGATCTACACTGATTTTGTACAGCCCGTACTACTTTTCCATGCAATATATCGTGCATTGCTGAGTCTGACCAAGAACCATCCACACAATAGTTTCCTATTTCCTCTACACTCCTTTATTTTCCCTGTTTCTGAGGCAAGATCAGGCAGAACCGGGCCAATGAAAGGGAACACCTACACATTGCTTTTCTAACACGTAATTAGCAGCTCTGTAATACATTCCAATAGCTACATTAAGAGCAGTGATCAGATCAGATTTTCCCAGACCTAACACTTTCAGGCAGACTCTACTGGCGTCTTTGGCTCCACGACCTTTCATGACTTGAGATTTTGGGAGCAAATTTCATCACCTTTGGAGAAAAGCATTCTGGAAGTTGCCAACTGTAGCTGAAAATTTCTGTCAGTGTAACTGTGCTAGCAACCACAAAGTGAAATACAATACCAGCTGGGTTCAAGAGCTTTAGAGAACATTTCAATCTAGCATTTCATTCCTTGCCCAAACAGGATACCCACAGTATGTCTAACAGCTTGGACTCAATTTTCTTGCCCTGAAATAATTTTGCGTCCTGGCAGGACACTTCATTGACTCTACAAACCTCTGTTTCTGTCTTTTACTTAATGTTTACGGAACACCTAATTTCTTACACCATACTTTGTTCATTATTTAAATGATGCTATGTATCCAACAGGGAGAGCAAAATAATTTGAAGAAGTATTGTGTTCAGATGTTAATGTGGCTTTAAAAACTCACATAAAGTTGGGTTTTGAAGAATTTTAGGATTCAGCTTCTACTAAGCTTTTTATTCACTATGGAACCTACTTCCAGGATGAAGCTTAAATAGTATTTTGGGTTTACAGTTTGGGTTTTGTGGTTTGGTTTGATTTCTTTTTAAGAGAAGTAGTAACAAATATTGCAGGGTTCACACAAGGTGTAGCTAAGCCCTAAAACATTATACCAAATACTACACCTTGAATTTCTCAAGTTTCATTCCCTTCTGAAATGAATCCAAATGCATTTAGATTGTCTGCTGCAGAATATCCCTATACATAAACAAAACTAATTTTCTTCTTTTTGCATTCAATGGTAAACATACTCAACTCCCATTAAGAAAAGCTTTTGAACTGCACTGGTTCACACTATGATTTTGAGTAGAGAAAGCATATGGAAGAGTAAGAGGAAAATACAGAATTTATTCTCACAATCTGTAGTTTAAACTTGGCATCACTTCAGCTCAATAATATAAAAAGCATGAATCAACATAGTAAAAATATAGAAAATGTTTAAATAAATAAATCTTACACACTCTAATGACAGAGTAATTTCAAAGTTTAATGTGCTTTTCTAACCAAACTGTACAAGCATTCCCGAGTTATTTTGGGCCAGATACATTCCAGAGGATTGTGCCTACATCTTGAGTAGCAGAGTGAGCAATCATTTTCCATTAACACTTTTACAAGGACAAATTATTCACTTAACTTTGCTGAAGGATAACACAAGAAGCTCAGAATCATGACTGACATAAATGTATTCCAGTCATTTGTGGATTCGAGCTTCATTCTGGTGATTTCAGTGAGATAGAGATTGGTTCCAAAAAGGCTTATTACCCATATCGTATCCTTATGCATAAAAATACAATAATCACAGAATATGAAGAAAAGAAAAAAAAAGGTGGGAAGGGTGTTAGACAATTTATTCCATCCATTGTAACATATAATTCAGAAAGATATTTACATAACCTACTCTAAAAGACTCTATAATGGTGCTTCCTCAGTTTCCCAGAGCAATATTCTAATGCTTTAGCACTCTTACTGGTAGAAAAAAATTTTAAATGTCTAATCCAAATAATCCTTTGGTACATTTTTATATATTCTTTCCTTTTTCCAAATAACCATCAGAAAAGATCATCCTCATTTCTCTTTACAGTGGCTGCCCGTATATTTGAAGAATTTTCATGAGTCCACTCAGTTTCCACTATTCTAAGCTGAAAAATGTTAGTTCCTCTCCTCTTAGGAAATACTGGGTTGTCTACCTCTGATCATTCTTGATTCTTCCCTAGACTTTGTCAATTGATCTCATTCTTCCTTTTTTTTTCCCAAGGGCGATGCCCAAAACAAAATAAAGTGCTCTTTACCAAAGGTTTATGTATTATTTTTTAATATTATGCTCCTATATGCTCCACGCTGAATCCTTTTTTTTCCCCCACCAAACAACAACATAAAACTTTTCTCAAGTTCACTGAGATCTCCCTGAAATCTAATGTTGCCCTTAAATACAGCTTTAATAACCCCCAGGTTGGTATCATCTACATATTTACTTTTCATGAAAAATGAAGCACAGTTAGGACATATCCTAGGGAACTCACCTAGAAGATGCCTTAGTATGGACTGTTACTCATTAATAATTTCCCTCCATCATGGAAAAAAGGTAGGAATATTTAAGCTAATTTTTCCTTCATAAATTCACAATGCTTGTATTCACCAACTTGTTTCCTCATATGTTTGCACATAACTTTATGTAAAAAACATTCGGATAGTCAGAAGATGACAACAAAGTTCATCGTTCACACAGTATAATCAATGTTCTTCCAATTTCTCCTGTAGGCTGGACCTAAAGACCCCAGTCTTTAAAGACGCCAGCATTGAGACCTCAGCATTAAACTTTAGGTGTCAAATAGAAGGTTATAAATCAGTGCAAAGGTTCAGACTTCAGGTGTGCATGCAGATATCTATACTCACCTTAAGCTGGAGGCTACTAATATATGCAAGTTTACAAATAGATTTTTCCAGGTTACAGCCCTGCATGCTTACATTCAGCATGGTAAATCATGAAATAGAGCAATTCCTTCTCATCTGTTTAAGAGTTGATCCTTTTGTTTCACGTGGGTAGGTAAGATTTTTTCAAATATTTTAGGTACAATTTTTCCTACAGATTTTGTTAACATCTTTCTTATGTAAAGAGATTAATAAGTTTATTTTCACTCCTCTGAATTGTAAACACCTATAAACCAAAACAAACAAAAATCTAATGACCTTTAGGTGGTCATTATTTTCCAGCTACACACTTAAAAAGTATTGTGCAAACACTTTTTCTTACTTCTCACAGGAGGAATGCACTCTGTGCTGCAAAAGTCAGAACAAGTTAGTATGACTTGCTGAGGAAATGGAGGGGTATTACAAAACAATCAACTTCCTTCATCAATTTTTAAACTTTGCTCATACATGCTCACTATATGTAGTTCAGCAAGCAGTAGAAAAGGGAGCATCCTTTCATGACATCACTTTTCACTGACAAAAGCTTATTTGTTGAAAGGTCATATCTAAATTAAAAATCTGAAAGCAAATATTAAATGTTTCAATAAAGCAATAGTTATTAACACTTTCAGGAAAGTAAGCATTCATTCAGACTGAGTTACAAGGGAATTTTATGACTAGAAGACACATTTTTTGAACACTGGAATAAGCCAGAATCATTCAAGCTAACTCTCTGTATGTGAAGAGGAGTGATAAGGATTTATCACGCATTTTAACAGCGGTGTTATACAACCTTCAGCCAGTTTGTGACTATGGCATGTATTAACTCAATAGATTAAGCATTACAAATGCTTACTTTAATCAGTTCTCTAAAAGTTTACATTTATGGTTTATATGCAAGCAATACTTTTTATTGAATCCTCTGTCTCTTCACATCTCTCTTGCATTCCTTTAGGAATTGTTTATATCTTCTTAAAGAAATTAAAATAATTCATGCATGTCATAATTTGAAATAACAAGAGTTTTTCTGATAAATTGCTGCCTTTTTGAGCACGGATGATGTTTGGAAGCAGAGGAAATGTTACAATCAACAAAATTATCCCAGTTCTACTGGTCCAACTTCATGGTAGTCAGCTGACTGCCACAGCAGAAGATAATTTTCTCCCAAACAAATGTGATAGAAGCACACTCTGTAATGTTATCTCTGGGAGAAAGGGTACCATGAAGTCTGTTTGAAAGCATCAAATAGCATTTGCACTTACTGTGAAAAATCTAAACCTCCAATTTTTTTCACATTAAAAGTCTAGCTTCTTAAAGGAAATTTATTTGTAGCTTTATCTCAAAAAAGGGCAACTGAGCAGTTTCCTACTGCAGCATAAACTTTACATAAAAATGATTCTATCTGGGAGTGCTAATCAAATGTCATTTGTATATGATAAGGGGACGTTATGAAAGCTTGCCTCTGTGGAAACCGAGATCAGTTTTGTTATCTTCAGCCAATGTTATGAATAATATATTGTCCTGTGTGCATATAGCAGTGATTGATGCACTGATTAATGTGCTTCTCTTCTTATGCCATGAAAGACCAGGAACTAAAAATACACTCCAAAGGCCTCTTTCTCCGTACAGCTCAGTAAACCCATTTAAGCTTTTGTTCATAGAGATCTCTGCAGTCACTGTACAGATAAACAGCATCTATCGTTTTCATTTTGAAAAACAACACATTTCTTTAAGAGTTCCTAAATATTAATCAAAATCCTGCATTTGTTTCACACAGTGGGAGCATCAAGGCACAAATATACCCTCATGAGAAAGATCCGGATAGAGGATCTGTATTAATTCCCGTGAATGCTCATTTGAAGACTATGTCTTGAAAAAGGTCGCAGAAAGTGTTTCAGAGCAATTCTTTGTTATACGAATAATAGAGAAACAGAAAATTGTAGTAAAGTCAACAATTTGAGGAAGTTTGATTTTTGAAAATGCCCCTCCAATTCATTATTGAATTTTGAAAATCCAGTCTTAAAAATACCTTTTTGTTCTTCTCTTTCTCTGAATTCTAGTTTTTCTCAGAAAAGGATATAAACAAGCAGCTAAAGGTGATAGGCTTTACTTAAGCCAAAGGTACCTATCTCTTCCTGTTCTACTGTTGAGGCAGGAAATGCTGGCACAGGAACAGAGATTTTAGGTAACCTTGGACAGTGATTAAGCGGACAAGTTCCAAGGGCTATATCATTATGCAATTGCACCTTGTTGGGTTTCACTGTCCAGTTACCCCTTTTCTAAGCCCTACAGCATGAGTTCTCTGTGAAATCTCTTTCTCCTGTTTGTTTATGATGTCTTGTATGTATTTATTCACTACTACTTCTGTCATTGATTTTCCATATCCACTACAGAATGCCAGATGACATTAACAAGCTGTAGTCAGATACTACTTATTTCATATACTTTAGTTGTCTCTTGCATCTTTCCCAAAAATTTCACATTCAGAGAACTTCTCAAACTACTGAATTTGAGCTTAATGCCTGGAGTACCATAAATATTTTTTTAAAAAATAACTAAAATGGTCTGCTCCAATTACCTTCTGCTTTTATTATTAATCATGACCTATAACTCTCATTCCAAGTAAGAACGTTAAAACAAATCTGACCTTAAAAACCTGCTAAATAAATCAGTTAATATATTTTAATCTTAAAACTGACACAAGATATGGGTGTCCTGTTATAAAATTAGCACTTTAAGGAATAGATTATAATCACATTTATACTGATTTTATACCAGTATTAATGCATTATGCTAAGGTGAGCTATTCAAAATTTACAATACCGTGAGATCAGAATCTACACCTCTGCGGTCTACTGCAGATGCAAAGGAAAGCTAAAAGAGAATCTGCCTTGACTAAGTTAGGTTAATTCTTTGTATTTGCAAAGGAATGTCAACCTGTACCCAAAGTGCCATAGCTGTCTGGACTACAGCAGTGGCTTCCTCAGCAAAGGTTTCCATAGGCAGCAAACCTTGTAGACAGAAGTCATAATCATAATCTCAGAGGAGGAGGGTTGACTTCTCTTGCTAGCATTTGATGTTTAACAAAGTAAGAAGGGTTAACTGAGGTCAACTAGAGGAAGCATACAGTGGACTTGAGGGTTGAATAGATAACTGTTTGGGATAGACTTTGTGCAGACTCTCTGAGATAAGCATCAGTAGCGATCAATACAGCAGAAGCAAAACCGCAAGAGTTAAGAAATCATACAGCAGCAGCTTAAAAAAAAAAAAATCAATCCTTTTTCTTTTTTTTTTCCTTATACAGCAAACTACAGCAAGATTGTATTTGGGTCAATGTCACTCAGACTTTTCAAATCACTATGCTTTCTTGGACCTTATATCATACCTATTTCTTCTACAGTCTCATCTCCTCCCCTTCTCTCTCTAAAAATGGAGAAAGCTAACAAGCCAGAACCAAATCTAACTCAGCTTTCTTCTTCTGTACTGCAGGTTTCCACTAACCTTCACACAGGACTTTGACCATGAAAGTTAGTGTTTTGATGTGTAGGTCTGTCTTCATACAGATAGGACTGCAGGGCAAATATATTTTACATTATTACTTGGTTTTCCTCTGACTCTGTCACTGTGGTTGCTGATGGAGTAGATTGGTCATTTTCATACTATCAAATCAGGTAGTTATAATACAAACTGAAAATGTTTGCAGTTTGTTCAAGGAACAGAAGGTGGTTAGATGAAATTGGTGTTCTTTTTTCAGAACTATTACAAATCTAATGTGGAACCTATTAAAAATCATCTTATGCTCTATAATTTTCCTATTGGCGATTCCTTCACACGATTTAGTGAAGCTAAACAAAATTTTTTATACAGGTTATTAGTGAAGCTAAACAAAATAATTTATACAGGCTATTAGAATAACTGGTTAAAAAAGACTGAGCGGAAGTTTAGCGTCAACAAGTTGAAAAAAAAAATCACTGCTGTTATATTCTCTACACTCTTTACAGCTCTAGTAGAAGAGGGAGCAAACAGATGGTCTCCAAAAAACATTCTTCCCCTTCCCCTTGTAATATAAAAAGAAAAGACATTCAGTATTAAAGCTAACACCAAGAGCCAAAGTTCAGACTGGAATTTCCTCCCTATAAATTACCTACAGGTTAAGCTGATATCTGCATTAGTGCCAAAGGAATGGAAAGTAATTTACCCATGCTTTGCTTGAAGAATACATAGATGTAGGAAGGGCCCTTGCTGCTGTAGGACACTCAATCACCAGTGAGAGATACTGCACATAGTTTTAAAACTTGCAAAGCTGAAGGCACTGGGTCTCATGACACAAACCCTACTGAGAAGGCTGCTGAGATTTCAGCTGTGGCAGAGACATTTTACTACAGTTTTTATTCAATATGAGGGATGTTATATAGTTTATAATATACAGTGTGTAAATATAGGTCTCAAGCAACACTTAAATGGGAGAAAGATGTTTTTTCAGCTTACCATAGCTTTGTTTTGCTATACGGTTACATAAACCAAGACAGTTACCTTCCTGAACCAGCGAAACAAACACAACATAAACCAATGTCCTCCAGCGCACTGATAATTACACTCAGCACCTGTTACTTAATGATTATCTTAAAGAAGCTTGCAGATGTTATCTGTTCAAGCATTAGGACATTTTAACACACAGGAAAAAGAAAAAAATCTTCCCCGTGTTCTGACTTTTACACAGATTATATTAAAAGTATTTTTAACTCTCCTCAACTATAGCTTTCTTCTCTACAAAGGAGTTTTTCTCCTATAAAAAAAAAAGCTTAAAAGCAGTTTGCAGACATCAATTTTTTGTGAAAAATACAGTCAAAATTGTTTCATATGCTGCTTATAAATAAAAATTCTCTTTACCAGACTATTCATCTGTCTTCTGCTTTCTTCCTACCTGCCATGCAAGGCTCCTGACATGATCTGTAGAATCCCAATTATTCATCTGATAGCTCACAACTGCATGCTCTCAGCTATTACATTATCTAAATTGAGCCTTTCTGTAAATTACACATCCACAAAATTCCTGTGTCATGCATTCAGACATCAGATATGTATTTCTCAATTCACTATTTCTTTGATTTGAGTGCTTGTATGATACCTTGTTCTCTCTTCCCTAACTGGAATTTTCATTTTTTTTCTTCAACCTTGTGCTGATTATGGTTTTCTCTTTTCATCTTACTTGAAATTTCCAGAGCAAGAAAGACTAGGGTTGGATGATTGAGCAATATAATGAAGAAAAAGGGAAGAGAAAAGTTTTGGATGAGCTGAATTTTAAAGGCTTAAGCTGATATGCATGCAGATGCAGCATCCCAAATCTCAAACACCTTGAAATACTTTAGCATAGAAGCTGTGCTCACGTCCTTTCCTCCACACTTGCCCTTGTCTGATGGTATTAGGGCAAAGTGCAACACAAAAGGCTCCAAAACAGATGTCAGTTATACATTACTTACTTCCTGCCAGCCCATCCTTCCTGTTTGTATATTGTGTCTATAAAAGCAGGAGGAGCACCCACAAGTTTCAGTAAAGTCAGTGTATCTGCAGCAGTGCTGTGAACTGAAATAGGGTCACCAGTGCAGTGCTGGTGAACGTGGCTGTACCCCAGCCAGACACCAGGCATCAGCACCTCACAGAGATGGCAGTACAGGAATGTACTGCCATTGGATGCCAGCCCCTCCCCACAAAGCCTTCACTACCAGTTCCTGGGGTTAGTGCCTAAAAGGATTTCTACAGTTTCTTTATCTCAAATTACTCTAACCTGGACTTCATACTGCTTTTAAAAGGTTGCTTCTGGAGAAAAGACCCAAGTACATAAATACAGACAATAAAACATCTCTCTATGTTTTTATTTCTCTATATACAACATTTGAATTGATCTCAGTTTCCAGAGATTCCTCAAAAAGGCTTATTGCCAGAGTCTGTCATAGCACCCCGGAAAGAGCAGCTTTCAGATACAAAGGTGTTCAATGGCAGAAAGAGGCAGAAAGGGCTAAATCAACTTCATTGGCATATCTTCTTCAGTACATGCACTAAGTTAAATGGTTACAGCTAGTAATAAATGTAAGAGAAAAAGGTTCAAAACTTTTATTCCCCCTTCTCTCCCCGCCTTATTTTTTTCCTTTAAAACAGTTTACTGCAGTATTTTTGTTAGACTGTAATCTCTCTCATTCAGTGTAATAAACTGCTATTCAGTGGGGGCACACACTTAAAACATCATACCTGTATAGATTGCTAAGCACTGTGGGATGACAGGTAAGATAATGTTATGTCATTAGTTCCTCTATTTCTTCACCCAGCAAGAGCTTTTTATAACACTAAACCACAATATAATTATTTCCATAAAGGCTGTGTGATGAAATTCAAATTGTAGGGGAAGTGCCCATTTAGAAAAAGTACTAATTAAGCCAATTATTTCTCCCTAAAAAACAAAAGATTTTTTACAGTGCTCCTTGCCCCCCAGAAGAAAATGGCAGCTTTGTTTCAGTTGTACGTTCCTACTACAGCTTTCCTTTCCCCTCACCATTTTATCATCAGACCTTTTGTAATTATGAATGGTCAAATGTCTCTTAGTTATATCTCCGACAAGTGATTGATAGTACATGGGGAGTTTCTGCAGGTGACTCCTCTCCTCTCTATGGTACTTAGTTATTAAAACATGATTTTGGTTTTTTTCAGCAAGTACAGAGGAAGGGAACAAAAGTGATTTGTCATTTATTTGTTCAATTTGTGGGGAATATTTCCTTCCCAGGAAGGGCCATTATTTATAGCTATCTATCCGAAGCATCCATATTTCCACCAGTAAAGGACAGATTTTAGAGTCATTGCTTAGCTGATAATATTAATAGCATTTGAGATTCAAGCTGAGAAAGCAAAAAATAGCTTATCCATGTGATAAAACAATGGTTTAAAAGAATTAAATACTGTAGGAATTTGTGCTGAAAAGAAGCAAAGAAAACTTTACACAGTTGTGCAGAACAGGTATTATAAAAGGGGACTATTTTTAATGGTATTTTCCTATTCACATTTTTCAAACAGTTGGCACTGAGTGAGGCACAGGGAAAATACTGAGTTTAGAATCAATTACTTTAAAGGTTGCTTTCTTTTCCTGGTACTCAGAATTCTTTCTTAGCATTATTTTCATTACAAAGGCAGCTCACTCTATCATAGTCTGTGATTAACTACCAGAGGCTGCATACTGTGGTTCAGAATATGAGCTCGTGTAAATCAGCACCATTCTTGTGGAGTTGCTCAATAATGTCCGTTTTAAGAGACAAAATCCGTCTCATTTGATGTATAAACCCATTTTACCCTTTGGCACTGTGTCATTAGACATAACAATAATGTATAGGGCCAGGCAGCTAAGAACCAGCTTGTCAACTTTTGATATAATCCATATGTTCTGGTAAGAAAAAACATATTGAAAAACTTTATAATGGATTTTGCTGTATTAAGAAAATGCAGAATAGAAATAGCCAGTCTGAATCTCAGAATAAAATCTCATTCCATTGAACAAAACAGGCCTACATCTACACAAGTATCGACCTTCCTTTTCTACAGTAATGTGAATGACAGCATTTTGTCTGCTAAGTACCATTCCTGGGGGATGGGGAAGAGGATGCAGTGACACAAACAGAAGTACTGTGCTTCTCTTCATGTAAATGGGTTTGCAATTGTCAGACTGAGTGGGGATTTCATACTGGAACTGGCTACCGCTGAAATTTTCCCCTCAAAAAGGAAACTACATTGAATTTACCTAGGGTCATATTTTGACAGCAAACTCAAATGTAGATTAAATCCTTCAAAAAAATACTATTTAGGTGGCATATTGATTGCTGGTTTGGGTGGATTCTCAAATCATGGGAGATCCTTCATCACTGTACAAGTGTCACAGATATACAAATGCAAATTGATGCAGGGAAAAATCCTGTTTTCACAAGAAAGTAAAATTCATTTGCAGAGCTGGCTTCATAAATTGCAGCAGGTATATTTATTTTTTTGGGTACAAGCAAACTATGCATAAGCAATTTTTGCAATAATGAACTTTTATCTCTGGAAACAGAGTATTTAGGAATGCATTTCTTTTTCTGTACTAGCTGACTTAACAAATTTATGGTTATTTATCAAGTAATTTTGCAATGTTCAAATTAACAAAAGCTTAAAAGATATGCTGTTGATGAAAGAAAGAAATCATTCTCTCCCTGAAACAATTTTATTCTAAATGTATAAAAATGCACAAGGGGGAATGCAAACACTTTTGTACCTGAATATATTTCGACCAGGTATTCGCACTCCCTTTGAAAAAACCAAGCTTGCATCCCAAACCCAGCTCTGCTATTCCTGAAGTTGTTTTATTTTAGTCATTTGAATTAATCAGGGATAGCAGAGATCAGGGTTACCCTTAGTAAGTAGCATGGCTTGGAAAAATCCTGTCACCAGTATCTAATATGCCTATCCCACTAAAAAATATCAATATAATATTAATGCAAATATTGTTGTACAAGCCATCATTTACCAAGCACGCAAGAGACTTCCATAGGCTGCCAGTAACCATTGTCAAAATAAGACAACACTCCACAGGCCTGCTTACTGCAAGATAAACACTACCCATTTGGGACTCAGGTGGTCATCTGATACTCTCTGCCTAGAGAACCAGTGAATGGACTTTGGAAGGTGTAAGATAAAACCTTAATTAAGGTTTAAGTAAGCAGATACAAGGTGCCAATTAAATAGCATGTCAAGGGACATGACTGAAACACTTTTTCTTCCTTTGGGGCCCAGAATCCCTTGTGGAGTTCCTCCATTAGCTAGGCTGTTGCTGATGACACCCTTTTTCCTTTGTGACTACAAGTGACAACATCTATTTCCCAACATCCCCAAGTGACAAAATGAGCACCATTCAGTCAGGTGACACCCCTGTTTGTACACAGCTGTTAGGGTAAGGCTTTTCTTATGGTATCAGTTATCAGGAAAGGCCCATCTCCTGACTGTCAGGCTGGCAGAAAATGGCCCTGTCAGGAGACAGGGGGTTTTCCCCTCTTCTATAACAGGGACATTAATTATATTGTCTCCTGCAGCTATAAGATTGAGATAGGCACAGACAATCTGATCATCTGACTTAAACTTGTCAGATGAAAAGTACAGAGTTTCATGTTAAAGGAATGGAAATAAACATCGAAAATCTCCTTTTATACATGCAGGCAGAGACAACAGTTATACCCTTCTTACAGTGAAGTGCTTAGTCGCAATATCACAGGAGATTAATGAGCTATATAGCCATCCCCTGACCTAACAAGCCACAGAAAAATTTCTGACTTGGAGACTATTTATTCTGGCTACTCTATCATTGAAGCTGAAATAAAAAGCAATCTAGACAAAGCTTGATACAGAAAAATCAAGATTTCAGATTTTAAGACTCGATCAGAAGATGTTATCATTTGCAGAAATTGCAAACATTCAAAAATTTATTAATATTCCAAATGGGATTAAATCCTTGACTATCCCATTGCAATGGCCTTATGGACAAATACAGAGATAGAATACGGTAATCACAACAAAGACAGGATATGTTGTCTCTTGAAGGATATTTTTTAGTCCCAGATTGAAAAGAATAGTTTGTCATTTTGTGTTTGGGTTGGGAGGGTGGGGGTGGTTGTTTTGGTTTTGTTTGTGGTTTGTTGGGGTTTTTGTTAACTAGAAACGACAACGAAAGGTTTTTCTGAGCATTTGAGATTTATCATCTAAGATGCCAAAGGCTGCCAACTCTCGCATTTATTGCAAGTCTTATTTTTTCATAATACAGTTCTGGAAATATTTTCTACAGGAATCCTTACAACAAATAAGCATACAAGATTTCTCTTCATTTCTGGGATTCTACCCTTTGCAGTTGCAGCAAAAGCCATGAAAAAAAATTGTCCTTAATTTATCCTGTGATCTCAATGAACAAAGGGATATGGATGCCATGAACAAGAGGTGTGGGCAACTTGACAGTGCCTGAAGTTACAATGTTATAAAACAAGCATTAATATAAACAAGTCAAGGGAAATGCTTCACACTTTTGGGATTCGTTGAAGCATGTGGCTTTTTTTCCTAATACGTGTGCATACATGTATTTGTATAAGACCAGAGAGAGTTTTACAAGGGCTGATGCTTCAAGATAACAAATGCATTGGTCCTAGAAACTTTTGGTCTTAGTCTACCCTTAATTCTTCTAAATCTATGGCTAGACACATACATTAAACCAACTGTGAAAAATATCAGTCTACTTTCAAGGATTTTCATATATTTACTGAAGCTAACTTAACAATGAGATATTTATTAATTAACTCTTATAAACAATTATGCTTGAGAAAAAGCAGCTCCAAGCTAGATAATGTAGTTCTGTTCAAACACAGAGGAAAGATTTAGAGAGATAACATGACACGCGCTGTCTCAAATGCAGGCAAAATTTCATTAACCACATCCTCAGCTTTCCTTTCTTACACGTTTGTTGTATTTTGATACAAACACATCCAGTGAAGCTGAAGAATCTAAGTTTTCACAGGAACAGAATTTTGCAGTCAGAGGAGGCTACCACATCTAAAAAGAATATCACCAAAAAACTGCTATTAACTTTCAGAGACATAGTCAATGGAAATATTGTAGATCTAATGGTATAACCTAGCCTTGAAAAAATTCTTACTATGAAGCACAGAAGAAATAAGAAAAATAAGTGTTCAAATAAAAATTGCTAGTAGTATAGACCTTAAATTGGAGAGTGGAGGGGGAAGAAAAAAAAAAGAGTCATCCTCCTAGGTCTATATAAGAGAACACAAAGCAAAAAATTCCCTTTCATTACCTTTTCTACATTTGCACCTCAAATGGGAATTTAACAGTAGCAGCATCCACAGATCACCCCCACCCCAAATCAAAACCCTAAACTCCTTGGTTCCCTCTCCTCACCCAGTCTGGTTCTGGTAAGTCACAAAAGCTACCATGATAAGAGAGAGAATACATTTACGAATTTCTCTAATCTCTTTAAAGTTTTTCAGTAGTCCTAAATTAAATCCCTTTCACCCTTATCACTTTATCCATCAGAAAATCCAGAGGATATTTGGATTCAGACATCCATTGCACCAAAGATCTTTCATTACAACACACAAACAAGCACTTTTATTGAACAAGAACCCAATTACTTAACCCGGCTTCAGGTTTCATTCTACCCTGCTGCTTCCACCTCAACATGGACCTTCTAATCTCTTCTGATGGGCATTGCTACTTATCAGTTCTGATACACAAAGATGATTCCTAACCTCCCTTGCAGAGAGCTACTGATTAAATAAACTGAGATGCCCATCTCAGCTTCTTTGGACCAATGAATAACAATGAGGAAATAAAGTTGAGAGACAGAGACCTTTTTCCCTTTAATATGAACAGCGTTCAGAAATAGACAGAAAATGAGGGAAAATAATTCTGTAAAAGAAAAAAGAATGGAAACAGCTAAGTGTCTATACAGCCTTGTATAAATTATTCATTTATTATATCAGCTAAAGGTTGTGCTTCTTCCTTTTGTTTCTCTGCTGCAAGTTAGTAAACAGTTTCCTTGCGACTGTAATGGATAAGTGATGGTATAACTTCAAAATGCTTACCAAGCAGGGGGTTATGAATATTAGAACACAAAGACTTCAACCTGCTCTGCAGAACTCTACAGCTGATACATTAACTCCTTGTTTTATCTCTTTCTTCAAATGGTGATCATCACATGCTCCAAGAATATACTACTCAGATATCAATCACAGGGGTGAAAGTATGTTGCTGATGAAGCTGGGAAAATAGACTAAGTATGTGCAGAAAAAAGAGAGGGCAACTGATTATATAAACAAATGACCTCTCTCTAAATCAGTTATTAGAAAAAGAGGTTGTTTGATGCAGACTTTTAATAGCTTCAGTAGCACCGGGTCTTAAAGTGAATGTCATAGCATTCTTTGACTGTTACAGCAATCAAAGAAATATGCAATTCACCCATCTATATACGCCGCATGCTCCCTAAATGAGACAATGAACAGTACAAGGCCAGGTTCGATGGGGCTTGGAGCAACTTGGTATAGTGGAAGGTGTTGTTGCCCATGGAAGGAGGTTGGAACTAGATGATCTTTAAGGTCCCTTCCAACCCAAACCATTGTGTGATTCTGTACATTACACAAAAATACAAGAATATGACAAGGAGTCATTGCAAAATGTTACAGATAAGGATATTAATAAAAACATGAAAAGTAAACAAGAAGAGCTGGATAAGAGGAAGAGAATAAGAAGGGGGAGATTGAAACAAAGCTCTCTAAAGAACTGAAACCAATCAGTGATAATGTAGTCATACTGAAGAATTGGAAGTGATTTGGTATCACCCTGACTTCTCAATCCATAGGGAGTAGTTACAAAATGCATACTGGTGACAGCAGGATCAAAGAGCTACCATGAAAAATTCCCTTCAGTTACTTTGAGATGCATATTACTAAACTGTTTCTTTCTAGACAAAAATGATTTTAGAATTTGAAAATATGTTTCCAAGATAAATTTTAAAATTAGATTTAGTATCAGACAAAATATGAACTGAATCTGAACTATTTTACCTGTGAAATCCTTTCTTTTGCTGATATTGCAATGTGCACTAGTTATCTATGTTACCGAGATGGTTTTCTTCCGTATAACTGTGTATTTCCAGTACAAGTATCATAAAGGGAATGAAAAAGATTTTGTGCTATTTCTACATTTGGTATTTGTTGACAAAGAACTGGTGTTCTGGCTTTTCCTGCCTCTGTTTAGTTATTATTCTGTGCTGACTTGCCTTTTCCCATGTATATCTCTGAACTAGGGAGAATTAATGACTTTCCATATTTACTTGGAGTTATAGCCAAGTATTTTTCGTGAAAAATACATTCATTGCATGGACTATTTTTTAACGAAATACTTTTCAATCTCAATAGTATTTATAATTTCTGTACAGAAGAGAGTCAGTCTTTTAAGGAATTCCATCCTCTGCCTTGAGTTGTCTATTCAAGATCTTTTCAGGCAAAAAAAAAAAAATAGAGAAAATGCAGTTCTGTGGACAATGCTTTAAAGTAATACTCTCTATTGAAAGATATTTTCAAAAGATGCACATTGTCTTTCATCACTATGTAAGACATTCAAATGATTATAGGTGCTCTTCAAGGTATATTCTATGTACATATATATTCTATATTTGTTTTGACCCTCTAACAAGCAGCTAACACAACTACTGCAATAAGATAAAGACACAAGTTGTCATTACAGATTTAACTGACCCCCATTTCTCGCCTAACAACAAGAAAAAAGTTGCTGTTAGCTGTTAGGTTCAGGTTTGTTAACCACAATGCTAATGCCCAATTCTACTTCAATTGTATTGTTTTAAGTTTGTACTTCTTGAAGTCACATTTGTTTACCTTCCCCCCACTCCCTAGATCTTTTAACCTCCCTCTCTCCCCCCAAAATATATATCTACGACCTCCCTGAATTCATGAGCACCACACACAAACATGGAAGAAAACTGCTGTTTTAAAACATGCCTGCCATTTTAGGCACATTTTAGGCACAAGGCAGCAAATACAAATACAGAATAGGGGCTACTCTGTCCAGGCACTTTATTTTGGACCTCCGTGTAATGTAGCTGAATTTTGTGTCGTAACATCCATCAATGTTTTTCTTCTTTTTGTCATTGGAAACAAATTGCATTGTCCTTTTTGGAAACAGATTACAGCACTTGATTATATTAGTTAAATAGTGGTTGATTGATGTCATCAATGCAAATTAATTATGTCTAGTTAACGCTTCTGTGCCAGATTCACTCAGCTAATACAGTGAAGTGTCAGAAAGGACCATTATCTTTTATATTCAAGGTCAAGATGTCAATAAAGCCTTGACATGAACTCACTGGGCAGGGAGAAGACTCTCCGAAGAAGGTCTTTTAATTGTGTTCATTATTTTTGCCAGCACAAATGTATTACCTAAAGCTGTGTTAATAATCTTCACAAGCAAACATTAAGCATAAAACATCTGCTTGTTATCATTGCAAGTCAATGCAAGAAGCTGCAGAGCTATCTATGAATTTATTTCAAAGCTCTAACCTACTTCTGTTTGTCAGTGTCAAACAGTAGTCTGTAGAGGTGACCAGAAGTGTCTCTCATGATCCACCTGTGTGACTAAAATATCCTACTAATCTATATTGAGTGTAGCTAATCTGCATGTAGGACAAATACTTCAAGTTGCTTTGTAGCTACTGCCCATTATCTCACATTCAGAGGTTTTCCTTTAGAAGATGTAACTTTCAGAGTGGACAGAAGTGTACTAAAAAGTTTTAGAAAGTAAGGTGGATGCACAGAGTTAATGCAAACAATTTTCCCCACCAGTAACAGATATGCATTAACAAAAACTTAAAGAAAAACAATAATCCCAGTGGTTTAGCACACTCAGAAGTTTAATTTAGTAATTAGTCTCTCTACTACATGTAAGAAGTGTAAATACTCCCTCTTATCTGTTAATTTTACAATTTATTGGGAAACTCATTGGGTTATCAACACACTGGGAAGAGAAAAACTTGTTAAAATTAGAGAAAAAAAATCCATGAAAATTCTTCATGCACAAACCCTAAAATGATGTCCAAATGCTTAGCTTTTGGCTGAAACCAAAACCTCATGTCTAAGCACTTCTGAAATGCAAAAACTTATATTGCTGTGAGGTTGAGGTACCCCACAATTCTGTCTGCAGTCTACTCTCTAGATACTTTGCAGCACAAACCTGCCAGGCTGTGCAGCTGTGGGGCCTGTTCTTCAGTGCTCAGCAATGTTCTTATTGACTCCAAGAGAATTTTTAACTGCAGGAAAGCTCTAGCTCTGGAAACGTGTATCAGAAAATACTGATAATGTAGCTACAAAAAACCCAAAATAAACCCAAAGAACCAAACCAAAACAAAACAAAAAAAGATGGGTTTGTCCAGGAAAACTTTCACTGGACCCTCTCGGACTAGAAGATCCAGTGAAATAAGAGAAATGCTCTTCTCCTTATAAAAGCAGCAGTTGAGTTTCCAGCTTCTATTTTGCTATGAAGCACCATCATTATGATAAACATGCAAAACTGATTAGGTGCTCAAAGAGTAATAAGCAATAAGAAATTCACACTTAACAAACATAATTGTAACCCAGAGCACTATTTTGTTTGTGCTGGAAGACATGCATACCATCCATTGCAAACATATGGCCATACATTACAAATGCAGTCATGCATCACACAAAAGACCTTTTTTCTGTCTACCACGATTCAAGCAAAGCCACTGAAACCTATGAATGTTTTTGACCTTGCTTTAGAGACTCCACGCCATTGGCTTAAGTTTATGGATTACACCAAAAGATCAAGTTAAATACACTTTCATGATCTAATCTCCCTTTAATCAATAATAAAATAAAAGTCTTAGAAAGACTGTAGGCAATAAAGACATAACATGTCCAGAGCATATACTCTTCAGAAGAATCTCATTAGACTGTATAGATAGAATGTAAACAACCAAGAGGAAGCCACAGATTAATTTCACCTGACTGCAGTCAGTGCTTTAAATACAACACAGAATATGACCTCATAAATCTGAAGCTATGATCAGATGTTTACTTCAGAAACAGCCTTGCTAGTTAAAGATGCAAATTAATCTTTCCAGCTGACTGTCACTACAGCTTCTTCCCAAGAGCTGGAGCACTGCTTCGTGTGAGTATTTCCCATTCATCTCAATACAGTTACTAGTTATCTTACCCTACTGTGGAAATGCTATTTAAACCATTCCCTGGCTTGAGAACATGGCCCCAGACTGCTAATGCAAACACTATATTCTGTAGCACATATTAGCAGTAAAGTAAGTTCAATGGCAGATCCCTTTCATGCTAGTCATTTGAAAAAAAATGCTGTTGAGACAGCAGTCTGCCTGCTTCTCATCACTGAAGGCTGAATTCTGCTGAATAAAATAGAGACTGTATGCAATTATAGATGGTCTTAGAACAATATTTAAAATCTTTCTCTTAATAAAAATATTGGTATTTGGGATAATAGCCCCAAGTACTACAAAAAAGTCACTATCTTCCTAGTTTTGACTTTGCTATTACTTTTTGATTAGAATTCAGCTGAAACTACAGACTGAAATAGACAGCACACTCAGATACTGAAACTCAGAGAAGTTAAAAGAAAAAGTAGAAAACCACAAGCCTTTGAGGGCAGAACATGTGCACATGCAACTCTTAAAAAAGGAAAATATAGCACAGTATCATATAGTTTTATGATAGCTAAGAGGTTTTTTTCTCTCATTTAAACACTCACTCTTCTGCCCAATGCTGCACTTTCATTTTATAACCATCCCATTGAAAATATTCTCTGATACGACCCTTTTAGGAATTAATAATTCATAGAGGTATTGCTGCATGGAAGAGTTCTAAGATTAGACAGCACTGAGAGAATCTATTACAGTATAATGTAATAGCCAATAAAATATAAAAAAAATACAGTATCCTGCTTATAAATTGATGATCTTCAGAACATATTTTTATACATATACTTTTTCAAGAAGGTATTGAGAAAAAAATAAATTGGAGGAAGTGTTATTCCTACTTTAGCACATTTTACTATGTAAAAGTTCCCTAGCATAAACTTACATATGTTGCATGTCCTTACATATATGCACACACACACAAAACGTGCTAACTTTTCATCAATATATTTGCCCTCCAACTTGTTCAAACAGAGCTATGAAATGAATGCAAATTTAGGTGTGAATAAAAGGGAAAGAAAAACAAATTCTAAAGTATTTTCACTTTTGTCTTTCTATTAACATTTCTTAGTGTTACTACCTCTAGGGCTGTAACAACAGAAGGCAGTTTTGCCCAGAGGCTGACAAGCTGAGTATTTTTTTGTTGTTGTTTTATTTATTTATTTACAGCTTAAAGTGCTTAGCAGTTAAGTAGAAGAGCTCAGAGATCTTACTACTATCTCTTACTGTTTAGTTATCTTATTGTGTAATTTCATTCTTCATAGGAAAATTATAGAGAGTTAATATTTATTTCGTATTCTACATATTTGGAAACCTAGGGATACCATGTTCAGTCTATTGCTGTCATTATCCAACCATGAAATCCTATTAGCATGTTTTTAAGTTATCTTGATTAGAAGTGACTGACTGCTAGAAGCTCAGCAAACTGAAAGGTAAAATGGAATGTGGGTCCCATGTCCCACATAAGGGCATGGAATCCACATTACCCACTCCGGGTGTTTCCAGTGAAGTGGAGAAAAAAAGCCAAAAATCACAAAACGGAGTCCTACTGTTGCTAAGGCTGAAAAACACAAATAGAAAACAACACACTGTGCAACTGTGTGTGGCCCACTGCACGTTTACAGTTTTGCACAACAGGTACAATCACTGAAGATTTACTACACTTGTGTCACTGAAGAATTACTCCACGCCATACTCACATCTTTCTCCCTGCTTCTCCAGTTGCTGACATTGCCTTCAACTCACTAAAATAAATAAATAAATAAACCCCAGACATTTTTCATTCTTGGAAGCACTACTGCAAACTAGACAATGAGAGAACATTTAGTGTTTGTTAAAGTCTACTTGCCAAAATCCACAGTGTCCAAACTCTATTTTATGTACCCATGAAAACCTGCACACTTCTTACTTAACTGTGGGCTTTCCGTGTTGTAGCAAAGCCACTCAGTGAGCTCCTGCCTCTCCATGCTAAGCATGGAGAAAAGTGACTTTCCCCACTCTGCTGGATATACTCACCCCAGTTAGCAGCAAGCAGGAGCACAAGCTGCTACTTATATGAACAAGGTGGGTGGGCACACCAGATGATCTCTTTTGTCTATTTGGTTTTTTGTTTAAATATGTGTTCAAATAGGGAGACAAAAAAGCAATAAATAGTGACCTCAAATATTATGAGCCAAGGTAAAGACAGACCAAGTGTGTCAAGTTAATTTCTCCTGTATCTTTCATTTATATAATCTATTGGCAAAGCTGCCAATCTGTAAGCATCTGTGTAGCTCTGTGTCTGTTTCTCTGCAAAATTCACTATATGAATGCAGCGTAACCTCCGATTTTATTTATCTACAGCTATTTTTTTAATTCTGATGCTTAAAGCACTGGTTTCATACACCTACTGCTTGAGTTCAAGGACAACTAAGAAATGTTAAGGAGTACTCAGAAGCTTCTACAGATACCAGAAGACCTTGAATAAAAACTTATGAACTTAACTGGAGTATTTATATTCTTTCCTCTCAGGTGCAAACACGGGAGAAGCACAGTAATTCATCTTCTCGTATTGGCTAGTTAGACAAAAACCAAAACTGAAAAAGTTTCCACCCAAATATTTCTTTAAAATTAAAAGTAGAACCTAGAGATTGTAACTTGCTTCCTGCTCTATTGCCTGATAACATTTGCATTACCCCTAACAAGGAGAAGGTATCCCTGTTCTTGGAGATATTCAAAACTCAAGGTACCAAGGTCCTGAACAATGTGCTCTGACATCAGAGTTAGTCCCAATAGCAGTGGTGGGCTCAACAGGAGTGAGGTTCCTGCTGCAGTGGTACAGAGGCAGGTGGCCAGCCCTAGCCTGAGCTTAAACTGACAGGGAAACTGTGCCAATGAAATAACTTCATATGGAGGACAGGGAAAGGGGGAAAGCTAGTCAGTCTCCAGCTAGTGTTAGACTAAGAACACCTTAATATGAAGAAATACTGGAGACTGCAGATAGAAAAAGCAGCATAAAAACCCAAACAAATAAGAAAACCTTTCAAGTGTACTTGGGCTTATTTGCTTCTTTATGATATGTTGTATGTGACTCAAAGAAAATAGATATCTGACCATTTGAAAATGGAAAGTAGTCAAGCTATGGTATCTAAAACTGAATGGTTTGGTTAAAATATTTTCACTTGAAAGATGAATTAGTATTTGGAGAGTGCAAGTTGGTTTTTTTAAAGGTTCAGTGCTTATCTGCTCATTAAGCACAAAATTGCATCTTTGGTAATTGCTTGTAAAAGCTGAGAAAAATGGTTAACATTTCTGTAGTACAAGCCAGAGTATGCTGCAAAGCAAGGTACCATACTAGTTCTCTTCCACAGTTGCGTATAACCTTAACTTTATTGGTAGATTCCCTAGCTGAGGGATGAGGCATTGCACAGACAAATTAAGTCCAACAGCTGTGAATTTACTGTAGGATAGGAGGATTAGGAGTAAAGAGTACCTGATATCTCTCTCCACACCATGTTCAACCACTATATGATGGGGAAGGACCTTTCCGCCACGAAGGTAACACCAGGCATTGTGCAACTCCAGTGGGCTCTGGCATCCACAAAGAGAGCTTATAAGAAGTCAGGAGAGATGGAAGGACATGTACAGGAGTGGGATCACTTCACAGGCACAGAAAGGAGAAGCAGCCTGCCCAGGGTCCCATGGAGAAGCCCTACATCCATGGTCCATATCACTAACAAAGCTCAAGCTGCAAAGAGCTGAGAAGTATTTCCAAGACAGCAGAGATACAGAATTCAAAGCATGGGTTTGATACAGCTAGACAACATATTCCACATGCAAATAGCATCAAAGCTGACATGTATACATATAAAGTATGTACATTTTCTCATAAGATATTCTTGAAAAAATACTAATTCCTGCCTAACAATGAACTATTCTGTTCCAGAGGGATTTTTTGGCTATAAAAACAAGGTGACCTTTCATATTAACCTTGATTCAAAATGATATTTTTATTTCATTTTGAAATGTCATTTTGTTTCTTTTTTTAGCTGCCAAACCAAAATGAAGTGACATTTTAACTTTAAATTCATTGAAAAGAGCTGTTTGTATTTAAATGGCAAACTGAAATAAAAAAAAATTTTAAAAAATCACTTCTCATTAAATTCTTTCTTTCCTGAACTTTGGAAGTTTTTTACCTCAACTGAAAGCATGTTAAGGCTCTAATGTTTAAACTTAAATCAGAAAATGCTGCTTTTTCCAAGCATCAGCTGGTTTATTGTAATTTATATTTATGGATCAGAAAAACAACAGTGTTACCATTGCCACCTGGAATGTTCAATCCCAAATTGTCACTCAAATGCTTTTTCATAGCATTGTGACTCATTAAAAAAAAAGAAAATCCCCTGACACCTCCCCCCGACCTCACGTTTCTTTCAAAGAGAAGGGAGAAATCCTAAAAATTGATTCTTCATTTTGAGAAATTAAAATTTTATTTCTTTTGCTGTCAAACTGATAACTGTATTTGGGTTTATCTCCCACATGAAATTATGACCTCTCACATGAAATATCACTTTCTTATGCTTTTTTTCTTATGTTCAGTAGGCAAATAGCAAATAACTCAGAGTTTAATAGTGAAGATAAACCTGTCATTGTGTTCCTTTTAGCAACTCATCTATTCTGTTCTTTGTATTTTATTTCACAAGAATATTTTTTTCATTTTTCAACTAATTGCTTATGGAGGGAGGAGAATCCAGTGCGTGTGTTCTGTAATGCAGGTGATACAGAAGATGAAGAAAATGTTCAGATTTCAAAAAGTAACCTCATGTCCTGGTTTCAGCAGTAGCAGTCATTTTTCTCCTTCCTAGTAGCTGGTGCAGTGCTCTGTTTTCGACTTTAATCTGAGAACAGTGCTGATAACACACCAATGGTTTAGTCGTTGCTCAGTAGCACTTGCCCTGATCAAGGACTTTTTCAGTCTCATGCTCTGCCAGTGAGGAGGGGCACAGAAGCCGGGAGGAAGCAGAGATAGGACACCTGACCCAGATTAGCCAAAGGGGTATTCCATACCACAGCATGTCATGCCCAGTGTGGAAACTGGAGGGAGTCACATGGGAAGCCCAGACCACTGCTCGGTCGGGCTGGGTATCAGTCAGCGCGTAGTGAGTGGTTGTATTCTCTTCCCTTGTTATTTACCTTATCATTATTATTATTGGTGGTAGCAGCAGTGGTTTGTGTTATACCTTAGTTACTGGACTGTTCTTATCTCAAC
>JANHGB010044071.1:0-25310 GCA_026283785.1 Coracopsis vasa
TTGTTCTGTTCTCTACATTTCTCTTGCAGCTGTCTGAGAACAAATACCATGTCTGTGGTACTTCTATTGGCTCTGAACAGGACACTAACACCCATGCTTAACTTCATGCTTCACGTGGCCTCCCTGCAGCAGGCAGGGATGGATGTCTCACTGCCCTGCAGCATGATCCCCAGTGGGACAGGCCCTGTGAATTTGCCTACAGGGTCAGAAAACTGAACACAGCAGCAGCAAAACCTTCTCAAAAAACCTCTTTTCCTGCCCTGACCACCTATTTTCACTTCATCTTAGTTCACCAGCAGCTTGAGCCCTAGATGTGCCACTTCTTGTAGGACCGCATGGTAAAATGGCAAACCGAACTGATCAGAGCTTACAATAGAAATTTTGCAAAACAAAACCAAAAATAACCCACTGTCCTGTGAATAGTTTTGCCAGTCTCATTTAGGAAGGGGGCCTGCACCAGGGAAGAGGTGAGTACAGTGAGAGGGAAAAATTTCTTGTGCTGGCTTTCCTAACAAAACAACTGTCTTGTGAAATCAAGGGGCCCATGCCTATAATATTAATCAAATAACAACATTTGAATAACAGGAATTGCTCCTTTTTATTTACTTGGAGCTACCTTCAATTTGCACCAGAGTAATTGAGAAAAATTTGGGTTAAGGTGAGACTTTTCAAGCTTGAGATTGAGATATGTCTCCAATGTCGGGGATAGAATATTTATCTTAAACAGGAAAATGTTGGGATTGCAAGTTCTTTTTTTTTTTTTTTTTAAATCCCCTGTATCTTCAAAAGAAAAAAGGAGAAATTTCCAGCTATAAAAGGTATTCGTCAAGAACAGCCATCGGCCAACACCACAAATGAGCAACTCCAGTGTGAAAACACTTTCAAAGTTCTAAATGAGTTGTCCCTGTGGTAATAAAGAAAGGCTGTTTTACAGCATGACAGTGTGTAAGACAGCGTTGTCAGCTATAGTTTATTTAAAGCACAAGGCCTGTAACAGGAAAATAATGACTTTAATAAAATTTACTATTGACTTTGTAGGCTAAAATCTTTCTGTCATCAGGAATACAGAAAAACAACCTGCCTGAAAGCCCTTCACTTAAATATATTCCTTTAATATTTCAAAGTAACTTGTGACTTTTTTTTTTTAATATACATGCTACTTCAAAAGATACTGTAGTGGGGTGGAAATTAGTATTTTTAATAGAAAGTTGGAATTGCTTACATAAGGGAAAAACTGGTAATGACCTATGACACTGTCTACTGAAAGCAACATTTGAGGAAACTGCAAAAGCAGTTAATGCAATTCCTTGAAAAGCTGTATAAAGCTATGTCACAAATGAATGATTTATAAATTACTGAACGTCCTTCTCATCTAGAGGATATCTTTTAATCATGCGCTGTAGTTTTCTCTGAGTGAACTCCAAAGAGCCTGCTGTAGAGACACACAGAAATCTGTAGCATGTTAACAAGGTTGGGGTCATTTCTAAGAATTGAGAAGGAGCAAAAAATAAAAAATACTCACATTCGGCATGATTTTGCTTTCCAACGAATATGATTAAATGCACTATAGCTTGCTGGTAGTGTGTGAGAGGTCGCACCTTTTATATGAAAAACTGCAGAATTTTCATTCCTTTAATGTTTTTTTACATAGTTAAAATAAACTGTGGTAAAAAGTTTCCCAGCAGCGTAAGACAGCTCAATTTAAAGGTGAAACCTTTTAATAAAATCTCATGAAATGAATGCTTTGGTTTATGCACTCTGTTTGTGTTTCCCACTGGAGTGCTTAGCATTGTGAAGTGGTGGTTTCTTTCTTCACTGCTGCAAAGCAACATCATGAAGGAGAGTCTGGAGCCGTACAACAGAAAAGATGTAGCTTAGCCACGGGAAAATTGTTGATGGAGGAATCTTAATTTATTAATTTATAGTGAAAATGCTTTCCTCTTGACTTTATAAAAAAAAAAAAAAAAAAAGAAATGCTATTGTGCATTAATTTACATTGCAGATAATTAATTAAAAATGAAGAAAAATATTCCACTGAGGCTTTTTAGAAAGGACTCTGGGGTCCAGAAATAGTATTAAGAGGGGAACCAATTAAAGATTTATCTGAGAATGAATAATTTTGCTAGGACTTTGGCAGTGGAACTGGCTAAAGTCACAGTTGTTACTGCTTTGTCTTGTTTCATGCACATCCACAAAATCCTTCTTATGTTTGCTAAGGGACATATCAAGGAAGAAGTAACCTTTCATAAGAAAGCACAGAGCCTGTCTTCCTTAATGTGCTGCATAAGTACTACCTAAAAAAGTGGCAGTGCATTTCATAAACTCCCAAAAGTTTAAACATGCAGTTCATAGAAAATGTAGTTCATTTTCATGTTCAGAAATGTGGAGCTCATTCCCTGTTAGAGAACTAGGAAGCCAAAAAGCATGAGGATCAGAGCAAGGCCAAGTCTGACAGAAACAGAAACAACCTCTTACACTGTATGAATTATACTGGCTCACCCTATCCATGCACGTTATCCAGCACTGCCAAGAATCAAACAGCCAATATAATATAAATTATTGAGAGGAAGCATCCCAATGAATGAATGCTGTACAGGCCCCAAAACGATAGCCATGCCAGGATGTTAGTTATAAAACACCTGCTATTTTAGCCTTCCATAGTGGTTTAAAAAGCTTTTCTGTAGTATTGACCCTCTTTATACGTATGCAGTTGCATGATGTATTGTCTGGTATCCTTTGTGGGTTTCTGCAGCTATGAATATGGTTCTTCCTGGCATGTTGTTCTAGCCTTTCATAATTTCATACCAAATCTCATCAAATTTGTCACCCTGACACACAGAGACAGAGCTGCCCAGAGTTAAGATCATTTTTGTGTGTGTTGGCCTCATTAGCAGCAGTCACCAAGAATTTTGGGGTTTGCTCTAATATAATCTTAGGAGAGATACTCTAAGAGTATTTTTTGTTTTATAGGTCTGCCAGATTTATTTAAATATCAAGGTCACTAAGGATGAATTACTACGCCTAAGCGTTACAGCTGGGTTCAAACCTGTAAAGAATATAGGAACTATTGTAAAATCTTATTTTTGTATGAACGCTCAAAGACTCAAGGGTAAGAAGAAATGTGCATTACAACTTACAAATATTTAACCAAATCTTTAAATAAAGTGTAAAATACAATGCAGATTTTCAGGGTGGCACAGAAAGGAAAAGGGGGACTAAAATCTCTAAGATGAACACTTAAAGTGTCCCTCCTTCACTCCCTCTCTCATTCACTTTAATCTTGATCTCACACCATGGCACTAAAGGATATAACTAGGAGTGACCCAATGCAAAAGACATACTCACGCTTGATCTGTTGCAGGAATAGACCTCAGACCTCATATTTAAATCAGTGTTTCAGTTACTTCTGAAATAAGATGTTGAATCCATTTTTAAAAGACCCACTTTTCAAGACATATCAGCCATCAGAAGTTTCTGTCCTCTTTGGTAAGAAATGCTGAGAGCTCATTGCTTGGAGAAAAAATCAGGACTAAAGAATCTCAGTCTAAATTTTGGAGTATGTCTTAGACACTAGCTCTTCAAAGTCTAGCCCTTATGTTTTATCCAAACTGCAAGAGGATAGTTTTATTAATTTCCGCTGGAGGTTATTTTGTCTTTAATCTTATTTTTCAAGACATGTGTGAGTGGAAAGAAAGACTTCAAATCTATAGCTCATCAACTTTAACAACTTTTTTTTCTTTCTTTTTTTTTTTTTTTTAAGGCAGGTTTCATATAATGTAGAACACGGAACATTTATTCATTAAACTCTTCCCTGGGGTCCCAGCAACTCCAGCCTTTCTACTATATACGTGGCAGGAGGAGGAAGATCAGGCAAGACAAGGGAAAAAATCAGCCATTTTCAAGAGGCCCTTATTAGCTTTTAAGCCTTTAACGGGTGTACCTATTTCATTCTGTAATTGTTCTTTTTTGCACTTTTCTGACACTGCTTTGCTGATCAGTAAAGATATTGGCAATTATGAGCTCAACTGCAGGAACCACATTAGCTCCAAAATCAAAATATATATCACTTGACAAAGACATGCCATGTAAATAGTGCTTTCTAATGTGCAACTAGAAATAAAACTATAAATAAATAAAACTAGAATAGTCCTGAGAGGTGAAACAGGATGCCTAGGCACCTACTAGTCATACTTTCTAAGCCTGGATAAATAATTAGTGACTTTATGTCATAGTATCTACATGTGAGATGTCTGAATAATCTAGGATGCTGGATGGCTTAATTTAAGTTCACATATGATCCTTAAATATTTTCTGTTTTGAAGAATCACCTGGCACAAGTAATTAAGAAGCCAATGAGGCAACTGCTCTGCTGGATCTCATACTCGCAAACAAGGAAGAATTGGTAGGGAATGAGGTTGTCAGGGGCTGCCTTCACTGTAGTGACTATGAGATGCTAGAGCTCAGGAGGGAATGAGGCAAAAAAGCAGGATCACAGCCTTGGAATTTTAAAGAGAAGACTTTGCTTTCTGCAGAGACCTGCTTGGTGGAATCCATTGGGGTGTGGTCCATGAGAGAAGAGGTCATAGGAAGCTAGTTGATTTTAAAGTATCACTTCTACCAAGCTGAAGAATAGTCCATTCCAAAGTTCAGAAAATCAAGCCAAGGTGTCAGGAGGTCTGCATGGGTTTAAAACGAGCTACTCATAAAATCCAGACATGAGGAGAAAGCATAGGGGAGGTAGAAGCAAGGTCAGGAATACAGAAACTGTTCAAGTATGCTGTGATGGAATTAGGAAAGCCAAAGCCTACTTGTAGCTGAACCTGGTAAAGGCAACAAGAAGGGCTTCTACAGGTACATTAAATGTGAAAGAAAAACTAGTGAAAATATGAGTCCAGTGCTGAACAAGTCAGGAGACTGGTGATGCGGTTTATGGAAAAGTCTGAGGTCCTCAGTGCCTCAGTCCTTAGTAATAAGATCTGGCTTCAGGAATCCCAGGCCTCTGAGATGCTTGGGAAAATCTAAAGGAATCATGATTTACCCTCAGGGAAGAGGGACCTGGTTAAGTTGTATTTGAAAAATCTAGGCATACACAACTCTATGGTGCCTGATGGGATGCACTCATAAGAGCTGTGTGAGCTGGCAGATGTCATGGCAAGGCCACACTTGGTTCTCTGAAAGTGACCGGGAGAGGTTTCTGAGAACTGGATGAAAGCAAAACCCTTGTCTTCATGAAGGGATAGAGGGAGGATCTGAGGAACTACAGGCCTATTAGGCTCATCCTGATACCTGGGAATATGATGAAGCAACTAATCCTTGAAGCTATTTTCAGACACAGGACAAAAAATTGACTAGAAGTAGTCAATAAGGATTCATGAAGGGGAAATCATGCTTAATCAACCTGATAGGCTTCTATGACAACAATTAACTCAGTGGGTAAAGGTAGACCAGTAGATATTGTTTATCTTGACTTTTGCAAGGTTTTCAATACTGTCTCCCAAAAATTCCTCATAGAAAAGCTGATGAATTATGAGCTAGATAAATGGACAGTGAGGTGAACTGAAAACTGGAAAAAATGGCCAAGTTCAAAGGGTTATGATCAGCAGCTTAAAATCCATCTGGAAGCCATTCACTAGGGATATACCACAAGTGTCAATATTGGTGCCAACACTGTTTAACATTTTAATTACTGATCTGGATGATGGGACAGAACGCACATGTCAACATATTTACAGATGATCTTAAACTGTGAGGAGCAGTTGGATATGCTGCCATCCAGAGGAATCATGACAAGTTGGAGAAGTGTGCCAACAGTGATTCATGAAGTTCAACAAAAGAAAATACTATGTCCTGTGAGGAATATACCCAGTGAGGAATAACTGTGTGCTCCAGTACACACTAGAGACCTATCAGCTGGAAAACAGCTTTGCAGAAAAGGACCTGGGGGTTCTGGTGGACTGCAAGTTCAACATGAGCCAGTAGTATCCCATGGAGGCAAAGAAAGCTAACAGGATCTTGGGTTGATTTGAAGATCATTGCCACCATGTCAAAGGAGGTGATGTTTCCCTTCAGTTCAGCAATGGTAAGGGCACATCTGGAGTGTTGGGTTCAGTTGTGGGCTCACCAGTAAAAGAGCAACAAGTGGTTCTGGTGTGAAAATGCAAAGATGATTAAGGGACTGAAGCATCTGTCAGATAAGGAGAGGCTAAGATGTAGGACTGTTCAGCCTGGAGAAGTGAAAGCTTATGGGTGTTCTGATCAATGTGCATAAATAACTTATGAGAAGGTGTAAAGAAGACAGCGCCAGTCCCTTTTCAGTGGTGCCCAGTGACAAAGAAAAGATACACAAACTGAGCACAAACTGAGTATACAGTTAAAATTAAGAAAAAACTTTCTTTTCTTGTGAGAGAAGTTGAACCTTGGAACAGGTTGTCCAAAGTGGCTGTGGACTCTGCAGTCTTAGAGACATTTAAAACACGACTGGACATGGACCTGGGCAACCTGTTGTAGCTGACCCTCTTTTAAACAGGAAGGACCATGACAAATGTATCTTTAAACAAATCCTAAAGGTTCTCTACAAACTCAACTATTCTGTGATTTTCTGATTATTATATGTAAAATCTCTGTAGTTGGAAATCACATCACACACAGATAAAACAGAGTGATAAAGCAGGTTGCAGAGGGCCAGTTTCCTTTCAGTAAAAGCCAGGAATGCTTGCTTTTTATCTTCATTTCTCTCTTCTTTGGTTGAGAAAAGGAATAGGTTTCTGGTTTGCATTGATTACACATCTTCCAAAACGTCCTACATTTGAATATTTATCTTCCATATTGTAATTCAATTTGAATAGAAGTTGATCCTGCTCCTGAATTGATTGGTAGGAACCAAGATAATGACTTCAGCCAAAGCCTACTTGAGACATTGAGTTGTACGCTGTTTACTATGATGGGGTGTGAGGGATATTTAAAGGCCTAACAGTAAAACTTCTTCACAGGCATTGAACTGTTGGAATGACACCATGTACAAAAACTTCCTTTCTGAGTCAGTATAGACACTGACTTCAATACAGTTCAAGCTGTAGCTGTACCTTCCTTTATACCCTGTTCTGTATCATATGTGGAAAGAACTCAAATTAGCATACAGAGATGCCTCATGTGCAAATAACTTTGCAGCTTCAAGTAACTGTTTGGTTACAGTTGGAGTTGTCCACAGAAAACCTACAGACTCTAGAAGAAAGTTATTTTCAGCTAAATCCTTCTTGTATAGATCTGACCAAAATTTTCATTCTTCAGTAGGTGTTCTGCCTTTTTATTTCTCTGAATCTCTTTTGCAATTGAATAATAAAATAAGCGATGTTGATTCCCTTGTGTTTTGCAGTCTCATTGACCAAACTGTAATGCATTCCTTTTTTCCCCAAACCATTTAAGAGGCAGGTAATTTCAACAATTCTAGCATCTTCCTTGCTTTTGTATTCACACGGTATAAACTGAAATTATGCACAAGATTCATCAAAGCTGAGCTGTGCTGCTAAGAAGTGTGTAACTCGGATAGAGAATGAGCCATTTAAAGAAGTTATTGATGCCAACATTAAATTTACAATTATTCATAAAAGAAAACCATTTGAAGAATTCCCCGTGCTGCAAGTACACAAAATACTTTGCTACGCATAAGAAATTACATTTATTAATAGCCTTTTTTGCCAGAATCTCATTTCACCAAAGGAAACTTCATCCTCCAATGGGAATAAGAATCACATGAACGTCACAGATGCTACAAGTTTATTCATCATAACAAAAAAAGGACATTCAGCTATCTCACAACAATAATGTTTCAAAGTAGGCTGTCTAAAATGTAGGACCTAAGAAAACTTAGATATAAGAATTCATAATTAATGAATATCACTAAATACATCTTCCCCCTCCTCCCCAGGTTTATATATATTGCTATAAATGCTTCATGCAAATCTTTTTTTTGTAACATTTAACTTATGTTACATAAGATACAAAAATTTTTTTATTGATGATGTTTCACTTATTCCCTTTCTGTAATAATATATAGAGATCTTGCATCTAGGGCCTTAGTTTTCTAGCCAGCTGCGCTACAACGTTCATAATCTTTTTTAGAAATGTCATGATTATCATAGGAATTGAGCATCTCACATTGGATTGGCTTTGGTAGGGTACGTAGTTGATCAGTAGTTCAAAAATTAGAACAATCTGAAGCTAGGAAAACAAAGATTAAGGGCCGTAGAAGGTATATTTGCATAACCTGTTATTTAGGAAAACAGTGTTTTAAAAGAGTAAATACCTCGGTTATAAAAAAGGTTCTTTTTTTTCAATAAGGATGTTTTTTGTATAGATGTTTTGGTGCACACATGAAAATTCAGCTATTTAAGGCTAGAGATACGTAGATTCTCTATGTGTTTGTCAAAGTCTTTTAAGAAACGAGTTCATCTTCACAGTTTCTTCTTTGAAGTAGTCCTTCCCTAATCAATTTGTACCCTTCAAATGCAACTAACTTCTACTTTCCTTTGCTGGCCTAAAGTGTGTTCAAACATCTTATATCCAAGTCAGTTTTTCCCTGACTTGTATTTGTAGTGGTATTCATAGTGCAATAGTAGAACTGTTAGGCTATGGGTCAATTCTCTGTTTTCACATTAAACATATATTTTCTTTCTTCTTGCACTGTTATGTCCATAACAACTCATTGTCAACCTATTCCAGGATTTAGCCAGACTGCTTAGAGGGAGGTCAAAGACTTTTATTTTGCCAGGGATGCCCCATTTATTTACTGTCTAAAGCAAAATAAAGACACATCTTTTTACTCCAACATCAGTTTTATGCACTAGGCAGGCTGTTCTAAAACCTCCGATCAAAGGACTCACATGGGCCAGTGAAGATAAATATGGCAGAGCAGGCATATGAGTCTGTCTTCTCACAGCAGATGTCTGAAATGAACAAACCTGGTTCTCTTCTCCTTCTTCTTCTTCCTTCTCTCTCTGAAAGTTAAAATCTGGACCTGTGAATTTTTTTCCAATTAAAGTTTCAATGATTTTGGCATGTTCTAACAAAAGCATTGCATCAAAAATGCCTTATACATAATTGGTTCAGCCAACAGATGTCACATTATGGCTTAAGCCCTCCTGAGCACTACGGATCAGAAAGTGGCATTTTTAATAAAAGAGCTTTTTCTTCAGTAAATCCCAGACATAACCAGTAGATAGATTAATGTTTGTGTGCATCCAAGTTGCCCACAGATGGTAGAATCATCTTGGACTGGTTTTCTTGGACAATAACTTGAGATTTTCTTCATAAAACATCTTTCTGAAAGCCATTAAGATCTGTCAGATTAAAATAAAATCTTCAATGCCTTGAGGAGCCAGAAAAAGCAAAAATTATACAATTCATTCTGTTTATATAAGGCAAGCTCAACTCTATTTTCAAAATATAACCAGTAGCTAATTTTACAGTAACAACTCTCATAGGCATTTACTGAAATTCCATTGTTTAATAAGCATAATATTTCCAAGATAGTTTTTTGTCTTTTTAACAGTTTTGGTTGTCTTACCACACTTCCAAATCAATCTTGATCCAAACTCAAAATTCAATAAATAATCCATTATCTCCAAGGACACTTTTGTTCATTCAATGTCATAATTTTGCGAAATTTCATTCAAGTTTAGGAAGCAAAAGAAGGTATCCTGCTTCTCATTGCTTTGCATAGATATTTAGCCTCTTGCATTCATCTAGGGATTTCAAGCCATTTTTGATTTTGGTTATTTCTACACAGATGTGCTACATGCCAATTCAACCTTGTTCCATTTTCATCCATGTGGTATGATTTATCATGCAGTAAGTGTGTTCCCATAGTGGAGTAATTTTTACAGGGCTAAAAACAGTGCTATATTAAACTCAGTTGAAAGCTAGAGAAGGAAAAAAATCTCTATGGTTGTTATGCTTGCCAGCAATGTCAATTGCCAATGAATTAATTCTAAAAACTAAATTAACTTACATAAAACACATCTCTCCTTCCTTTTTTTTTTTTTTTAATTATTTTTTTGGGGGTTTTTTTGGGGGGTGGGCTTTTTGTGATCAGCATTAAGTTATTTGTTATAATCTGTAGTCAGGTGTCACTGGCAACATAGCAACGTCAGAGAGAGCTATGCTTCCAGCAGAAGGAAATTTGGTAACTTTCACAGATTTTCTCTGGTTGCCTTTAGCAGGATTACATGCTACTGTTGTCAGAACAAGAAATGAGCTGTGATACATTTTGTTAGAGACTCTGATCAGTCTATCCACAGACAGAATGTAAGCTAGTAGATGATTTTTGCATGTCACATATATATAAGGCATGTTGTCTTATTTTCACATGTATATATTAGACTATACACACAGATCAAAATTGTGAAAGTCTCTGAAAAAAAGCAAAAAGAGTTGAAGAAGATAAGATAGAACAATTTTCTAATATAAGTTCAAAAAGCAACATATAAGGAATAATGGTAGGTCTCTGAGGTATGGCCCAAAATACTCAGAGGGTCAGAACTCAAGCAGGAGAATTTTTAGTGATCCAGGGGCTTCTATCACAAAGGCAGACGTTACATTAAGAGAAGAGTCTTCAGCAAGCTTCAACATATCTAAGACTCCCAGAAAATTAAAACTCACCAACCCCCATTCAAGATGACCACACAGAGGGACAGGAGGATGAAGATGAGAACAGCCAGTTGTGTGGTGTTTATAGTTTCACTTGACATATGAGAGTGTCCAAGATCCTCCTCTCACCTTGGTCCTCCCCACCTGTGGTTCATCTAACTAGGAGGATATTTTCGCTTCCGGGATGGGTTTTATTTCCTCTCAAAATTCCATGAAATAGATGAAAAAATCTTCCCCTCAGAAGTTCAGTCAAAACCAATGCCTTTAAGTAAAAAGTAATTTCAGCTTCAGTGAACAGTGCTGTTTGGGTGTTACTTTTGTTTTGTTGTTTTTTTTTTCCTAAGGGAGAATCATTTGGTTGAAAAATTAACAGCCAACTCTAGATTATACCATTGTAAGTTCCAACCCAGTCATGTAGGGCTTGAAAGCTAATTGCTCATAAAGCTGAACACTTCTTTACATATGCGACTGCCATTTCCTTTGCTAGACTTCGAAACAAGGGACTTGGAACTGAAGATGGCCTCTAAAATCTTAGACCGTTCGTTCTACATTCAGATTTCTTTTAAAGTCCGCAGCAGAGAGTTATTACATTCTTCCAGTTGACAGGAAAGACTAAGCCAAATCTCCTCCTTCTCTTGATTTACAGAAGTATAATTAATTCTCAAGTCAACTGAGCTAAAAATGGTGTAAACAAGAGGAAGAACCAGGCCCCCAGCAACAGGAGTACTGCAGGAGCAGTCATCACTTTTAAAACATGGTAATATTTCAGAAAAACATTGCAGATGCTTTGGCTCAGTCCGTCATCCAAGCTGAGCTTTGCTTTCTGCCGCTATACTTTGCTTATTTCTACCAAGTCTCCTTAGGCATTCATGCTAATACCTTGTACTTGATATGAGTGTTTTATAATTAAGCACAGATACATGAAAGACCCCAAACTATATTAAGCTTAAACACATTTTCAAAAAGTTGTAAAATACTCTTGCCAGATTCTATACTCTCAAATGGATTAATCTGAAAAACAACTGGGACTCAATTTAGACCTTCCTGGCAGCAAGCAAGAGAAACGTCAAGCTCAATATTTTACTTTATTGAAGACCCTCTTAGGAGTCCATCAGAATGAACTCTATCTGCCTGGTAGCCAGCGATCAGTGGGAGGTAATATTTAGTTTATTAATGTGACTTTGATTTTTTTTCCCACTGTTGACTAATAGTAGTAAACTAAGACCATGATCCAATTTCCCTTTCTCCCTTTCTGCAGAAAAGGCAATAAAACATAGATAAAGTTAACAAGATCTTGCATAATGTCAAAGTGCATTCAGTGGGTTCCAAGTTATCCAGACATATAGTTCATTTTTACACTAGAATGTCTGAATTAAAATGTATGCACAGAAACTGAACACAGTTTAAGAGACTCTGTCAAGGTTAATTCTGAAACAGCCCCTAGCTTTCAAGGCAACTGTATGGATTAGTAAGTGTCTGTGTTGCACAGAAGAGTTGCTTTCACTGGTACTTGACAATACAGGTAAACCATCATATAGTTCTGATCATAAACAGACTGCAACTCAGTTATTAACAATGGATTTCAAAAACTAAAAGAGCCAAAGCAAACCACAGAAACTTTTTTCCCTGTTTTTTCCTAAATAAATCAGAATGAATTATGGATGCAGGCAGGGATGCTGTCTCAAATGTTATGATTCATGTCTTCCAGCATATAACATTTGATTCATACTATTATTTGTGGGGTTTAAGATTGTGTTGCTGGGGAGTGAGAATATGTTGGGGATAAAACAGCTGACTGGGGTAAAACTCATGTGGAATAAATACAGCTCAAAACCACAGTAGAAAGTAAAAAGCCAACAGCAGTAAGATAGGAACTCTTGACTGATACTCTATTGCAGTGAGCCATATATGGAGCTCCTTACTTCCACTGGTGACTTCAGTGGGGCTCTGATGTGAATAACTGCTGTTGGTAGAGGTGTAACAGGCAGACAGCAAATGCTGTAGAAAGATCTTTAGACTGACACTCTGGCTTTCAGCAGTGATGGACTTCACTGATAATGTCTGAATTGCACAAATATCCAGACCATACAGTGTAAATTTCCTGCATCTTGTTGCAGCAAACACTCCACACTAAGGGTTCAGCTAGGATTTGTTTTACATTTCACTACGGTTAAAATGAAGAAGAGTATTGTTCCTGAGGAAAATCTCCAGAACATGACTGCTTGCAGTAGCAAATTGGAGCTTGGAACACAGTCTTCAGTAGTACGAGCAAGAAGAGACCAAACATACAGAGGCAGTGGTGTGCATGTCAGCATCTGTGGAAAAGTAAACCAGCTACCCAAAGGCTTTGGATTTTGCAATGATCTCAAGAAACAGGGAATTCATCTCAATGAGATTACAAGAGGTAGTATGCATATAATCAAGAGAAGCAGAAATAACCACTGACCAAGGACTTTAGAAGAAGAGACATTACTATACAAAAAACCTGAGAGCAGAGCAGTTGGTCATGGTGGATATTAAATATTATCTTACCTTATAAAGTTGCTTGAAAAACCCTCATTAATATGCAATATGTAGTGATGAGGAAGAGAAAATATTACTTTGAATTGTATTAAAGTGGCCAATTCTAACTGATTATGCTTGTTTCCATCCTCTCCTTTGTTGGAAATTCAAGAAAAAATAGAGTAAAAATAGATATAGTAAAAAATATAGCAAAAATTCGGTAAAAAGTAGAGCTGAAATTCAATAAAAAATAGAGTAGTTGCAGTGGTTTACTGATTCACTGATGGGTTAAGAGGATTAAGGAGAATTTGTGAGTTTTGCCTCAAAATGAGGCTACAACAATGGACTGTACAACATAAACATCTACATACAAGTCATATAAATTAAGCATTGAAAAAAGCTTCAGAAAGGTCATTCAGTGCCTGCCCTCCCATTCAAGAAGTGGTGTGCCCATTTAAATAAGTGTATTATACCCAAGTGACAAGTGTGATCCTTACTGAATTTTTCTTAATATTAGAGGGAATACAAATTTAACAACCAAGGTCTAGACTTTGAAAGTGCTCAGCAAAAGAAAACAAGGTCTACTTTTAGTGGCAATGTGGAACTCCTTTTTCCAACAATATTTTTAAGATTTATTCCTTCCTCTGTTTTGTGGGGGCTGCTATAGGACATCTGTTACTTAAAATGGCTACTTTCCTTATTACATATTGGTAGCTCTAATAAAATTGTGTTTATCCACAGATATATAAAACAAACAGCATTTTTCTGGTATTTATATATAGTATTTACAAAAAAGGTTCCTAGTGTGGAAGTCAATCCAACCTAATCACAGATTTTCTGTCACATTTACCTTAGTACCAGGACTCGTATCCATCTAGGAAATTATTTCTTGTAGAGATAAAGGGCCAAATTCTACTGTCAGTTACACCACTGTGCACTCGGAGTGGCTCCAAATTAGCTAAAAATCAACAAAGGCAGCTTAATATGTGCTGGTGTAAATCAGAAAAGGATTTGGCTTCTGATCTTTTGATAATTATTCAAGAGTAAACAGCACTCAGTTGCATCACAGGAGAGCACTGGAATGTGAAATATCAGAAAATTGAAAATACACCGAAACAGTAAAATTAGGGAATTCAGTATAAAATACCCCTTCTTTACTGTTCCATCCATTATCATTTCTTGCAGAATACTCTTTAGGCCATTGATCTGCACCTCGGACACCCACAGGATGTTGGTTTATTATGTTTGGTATCTTGTAACTGCCAGTGCATTATGAGATAAGAGTTTGTAGCAACACATGGCAATAGGGGATCTGTACGCCCATGCTTCATTACTTCTTGACCTTTCAGATGATACCCAATTGAAAAAGGATCAGTTCTTACATCTGGCAAAAGCCTAATTTACTAATATGCTGTCCTCCTGAGTCACTGTTATAATACGTCTGCTGAACTCCTTATATACCTTGACCCCTGTTACTTCATTTTTGCTTAGTTATTTGCTTTTGACATTCATCCATAAGCTGGGGGTTACTTCAGAGCTACCAAATTTAGGGCTGAGGGGTGAATGGACTTTACATTTGAAGTGCCCCACATAAGACCAAACCAATGATGTATCTTAATCCAAAATTCTTGAGGCAGTTATTTATCAAAAAATAATGGGGGGAAAAACCCAAACCCCAACAGCAAAAAAGAAACAAAAAAACCAAACCCAAACCCACAACAGGACAGGCAAACAAAAACCCCTCATACGCTGCCAAGAAACTGAACTTGGCTCAGAGCTCTGAGCACGTTAATTAGGTCATGGCTTCAGAGTCTTCTTCGCACAGTACCTCCATAAATTGTTCTGAGTCCCACCTGCCTCATCCACTATCTGATCCCATACTGTGTTTGTCACTGCCATTCAAGGTGAACTGGACCAGGAAGGGATGATGAACCTTTGTTTGAAACCTCATTAGAAATGCCTCTTTTCCATTAATATTTTCCTCTGTTATTTTAACTCATCTCCATTTTTGAGATCCAGTTCACCACTGAAGCTACAGAAATGTAGATGCAGAAATGACTAGACAGAGATGAAAATATGGGAGGAAAAACACAGGGTTGTGGCAGTGTCAGTCCATGTTGGCTCAAAGTGAAAGTGGCCACAAGATTGTATTTCATAGAAAACAGATAGAATGGCAGCGAAAGAAACTCTTTTCAAAAAAAGTAAATGTCATGGTGTGACCACGTATCATTTGTTTTTCTTCATTATTAGCCATCTGCTTCTTCTAAAAGTTACTCATTTCAAAGCTTGAAGCTATTACCACCAAATTTCACTCCTGGAATAGACAAATTCTCCCAGCTTTTTGTTGCATGTGTAAGAGAAACTGAGTAGGATCCTATCTTTGAGTATCTGGAAGACTGAAACACATAGTATAACATAAAAGAAATTAGTGCACAGAAATTTTTTATGCATAGAAAGGACTTCAGTGAAAAATATATCTTATATCTTCCTTTGCTCATTTTTTTACTTGCCCATTTATTTTAAGGGTGAGGTTTGGTTACTATGGTATGAGTTTGTTTTCTTTTTCTAAAACTTGGACATGGATGACTGTCCCTTGGTCTCCAGTACAGCTGGTTTCTGTGTGTGTGCACATGAAGTCAGATCCTCAGCAAGCAACATTCTCAGACATGATCTCTACCACCAAATTTGAAAGGTTTAGACTGCTGGCATTTCTTACAATGTGATTTAGTCAGTTTTGCCTGAGTAAACTGGGAGAACAAGAACAGATGGTTGGAAATAGTTTCTCAGAGTCAGAGCTCACTTTACCAGTGCTAATCACCAGCATATAAATTGCTATTCAATTTTTAACCTAGAACTAGTCCTTCCAGAAGAAAGAGAGGGCAGGTCCCTCATTAGCCTCCACCACGATTCAGAATATCTTTTTATTTTGAGGGTGAAACCAAAAGAATGGAAGGGACGGAAGCATTAGCCCCATGTTAGTGCCCACTATTCTGCCACACATTCTGCAGTTGCATGGTCCTTCTAAATGGATATATTCTGTGTAACGTGTTGTTTCAATCAGCAGGCAAGGTGAGTTCCTTGAAAGAGAACATTCTTCCATAGAAGGCACTGTTAACTTGCACGCAATGTCTTTTTCCTGTTCTCTATACAATTTACTGTAATTTTGTACTTCAATATTCCTATTATGCCAGTCACTGTCCAAAATGTAAGATGTCTTCCACTTTGTCAGGAACTTCTACGGTTCTTGACTTAGAAGCAAGGCCTAGGTACACCTGATCATGCTTAGATTGGTCACACCATTTCCTTCACTACATACTTTGAAAACACCTAGCCTTCTTGCTTTGAAGAATATGACTCAGATAAGAAATAACAAAATCAGGTCCATCTGCGCTTTGAAAACAGTGCTGTGGTTAAAAAGGTTCACTGGTAAATTCCCTGACATCTCCAGAACCAGATGAGAGAAGTCTGGATTTTCAACACGAAGAGGGATTTCCCAAAAGTCCACTCAGATAAGGAAGGCATCTTGCCCCCAGTGGTCGCACACTCCAAAGGCTTTAAAAAGAGAGAGAAAGAGAGAAATTGAGTACATAATGTACTCACCAGTTGTGAAAAAATCACCCCTTTAAAAATGGGTAAATAAAAAGGCAGCTTTCTCAAGACAGATTGAAAATATAATGGGAACAATTTCTTGTCATCTGCAAAAGCAGGTTGTACTTTCTGTCTCTATGTCTCATTTACACAGATGTTCACCATCCATTTCAGCACCACCTACATTCCATGCAAAGCTGCCATCCTATGGATATAGCTAAAAATTGACTAAATTAAAATAAAGAACTGTGAATGCAAACTGCAGAAAAAAGGGGTAGAAATCCCAAGGTATTTAAAATTTTCTGAACAAATTGTACTAGGATTCCTGCATTCCAATGCTTGTAAGTTGGCAGCACAAAAACTATAGTCCAGGAACAAATGTTGAACATCGCTATCAACTATTTCTCTTTGTTTGGGATCCATGAAAGCAAAGTTAGTAGAAAAGAATGAAAGTGAAGCCCACACAGGAAAGAATATGCTGAACTGGGTCTGTAGGAAAAAAAAGGCTGCCCCACGTATTCTTAGACAAGCGTGGTAGTCTATTATCGTAAGCATTGCCATTTCACAGAAATGAAGACCACACATTTAATTCTTTTCTATAGGTTTTTTAAAAGGTGGCTTCAAGCAACTCTCTAAGGAGTGGAGCTGGTTAATTGTAGCCCTGCTGGATTCCACATATCACAAAGGGCTCAACAAGAGCTAAAGAAAGAGAGTTTAATCAGATCTGGAAAAGATGGGTTTTAATGGAAGTGAATTCTGCAGAGGATGATAATCATTAAAACTGAGGAGTTAATCAAAAATCCTAAAACAAGAAGGGAAATTTGAAGCATCCAGGAAACATTATCTCTCCTCCAACTCAGATCCTCTTAAAAGTAGGTGAAAGGAAAAAAAAAAAAGAAAAAAAGAAAAATTAATAAAATGTTTTAAAAGTAAACCACAAAATAGTAATTTCTCTGTCACCTCCTCAGCCACAGAAAAGGGGAACTTTCTGATTTCTGAGTCAGAATCACAGGACAGGTTACTGCATGGTGATTACTTTGAGACGGTGATTAAAAGAGTAATTTAAAACACTAGGGTTACTAAAGGAAAGAGGAAGTTTAAACTGCCTTGGGAAAATTATTCCACATCCTCTACAAAGAAGGAAAATAACCTATCCTTGAATGCCACTCTGGAGGACATAATTAAAGAGGAATGAGAACTCTCTAACAAAGGAAACTGTTTTAATGGGGCAGTACATGAAACACTGTGCCATAGAAAGAGAAAAGCTGGTGTGTGTGAGCACTGAGGTATGAGGGGGTGGTTTCAGTACCAGCTCCAAAGGCAAGCTGTGGCCCTAGTAAACAAGGCAGTGAGTCCTTTTACAGTAATATCGCTGCCCTATATGCCCCTTTAATAAGGAAGTCGAAGGCACTTCTGAGACTAAATGATGAGACTGCAGCTGCTTCTTTGCTGACATCCTTCTTAGCCACCTGCTTTGCCGAGATGGTTTTAGCACAGCATCATGAGATAAAAGAACGAGCCTGTGCTAAGCTTAAACATGCCAAGTCACTAAAATGTAAAATATTTTTGTCCTTAATTACCAGTACTAATGGCTTCCTGTCTTCTACAGGCCCTATTGCTTTGATTTTTCAACCTCGCCCAGCTGGGCAAAGGCAGTGCAGCAAGCGGTCTGAATTCAATGTTGACCCTGCTTAGAAAAGGAGGTTGGAGTCCTGAGTTGCTCCCCTACCTAAATGACCATGACTTAGTCTCCTTGGCTAAGGTCTCTGGAAAGTGAATGGTCTATGGCAGGGAGTTAAATTATTGCACTGATTTTAGAGATCTACAATAAGGTAGCAGGCACACCGCCTTAGTTAAAGGGGTACAATGCAATTACCATCTTTTAAGTGTTGCTCAGAACATACATAGAAACACTTTGGACATGGCTGAATCATGTATTTAGGAAAATATTTTGATTACAAAACCAAAAAAATGCATTTCTTTTTCATTTCCCCAGACAGTAACTGAAATAGGAGAAGGCAATTTCTTATCAGGGTGTGAAATAAGACCTAATTTAGAAAAAAATATCCTTAAAATTGATGTCTTCTGTCTTAAAGCAGTAGCCTCAATTACCGCAGAAGCCAGTGTTACTAGTTTCAGGGGGTTTTGACCCTGTAAGTATACCATCTACCTCATAGCTATTTACAACCAGCATTTGTCGTAGATGATTCTCATACCACTGTTTAAGTTACTAATTTTCAGACTGCAGTCTGAAAACATCAAGTCTTGGGCCACAATAATTGACATAATGGCATTTCATCTTCATTTAGATTTTTTTTAAGCCGCATGTCTTATCAACACACCAGCAAGCAGTAGCTTTCATCAAATTTAAACTTGCAGCCATGGCCTTAATGGGTTCCTTGAGATCCCAAGTGTTGCATGATTGCTTACTGAAAAGACTTGTTCTGTAAAATGCTATACTTTTCAAAAGGTCTTGCAGTCCCCCTTACAGTACCTTCTGAAAATCTCTCCCCTCCACTCGCTCAAGCAGTTCTACATCCCTCTTGTGTTGGAGGCCCAACAGCTGAACACAATACTGCAGGTGAGGTCTCTTGAGAGCAGAGGGAGAGAATCACCTTCCTCAACCTGCTGGTCTGCTTCTTCTGATGCAGCTCAGGACACGGTTGACTTGCTTCATGTGCACACCGCTGGGTCATGTTTAACGTCTTTCAACCAGCACCCCTTTATCCCCAGGGCTGTTCTCAATCCATTCTCCACCCAGCCTATATTTGTACTTAGAATTGCCATGACCCATATGCAGGACCTTGCACTTGGCCTTGTTGAACTTCATGAGGCTGGCATTGGCCCACCTCTCAAGCATCTCAAGGTCCCAGCATGTCAACTGCACCACACAGCTTAGTGTCATCAGCAAACTTGCTGAGGGCACACTCAATCCAAGTGTGCATGTCACCAACAAAGATGTTGAATGGGGTCGGTCCCAACACTGACCCCTAAGAAACACCACTCATCACTGGTCTCCACTTGGATATTGAGCCATTGATCACAACTCTTTGAGCGCAACCATCCAGTCAATTCCATGTTCACTGAGTCATCCACCTGTCAAATCCTTGCCTCTCCAGTTTAGAGACAACATTGTCATGCAGGACAGTGTCAAATGCTTTACACAAGTCCAGTTAGATGACATCAGTCACTACCAGATTTGTCAGGCACAATTTACCCTGGCTGTCACCAGTCATCATCTTGTGCTTTAGCACAGTTTCCAGGAAATTCTGCTCCATGATCTTGTCGGGCACTCCGGTGAGACTGACCAGCCTGTTCCCCAGATCTTCCTTGCTTCTCTTGTCAAAAATGGGGGTTACATTTCCCCTTTTCCAGTCAGCAGGAACTTCACCAGACTGCCATGGCTTTTCAAATATGATCAATAATGTCTTGGGAACTACATCCATCAATTCCCTCAAGACCCATCAGGTCCCATGGACTTGTGCACCTTCAGGTTCTTTAGATATTCTCAAATCTGATCTACGGCAGGTGGTTCCTCATTCTCCCAGTCCCTGCCTTTGCCTTCTGTGACTTGGGCAATGTGGCTGAAGCTCTCACCAGTGAAGACTGAGGAAAAAAGTAATTGAGTACCTCAGCCTTCTCTATGTCTCACGTGACCAGGTCTCCCATTTCCTTCCTGAAGGCCCATATTTTCCCTAGTCTTACTTTTATCCCAATGTACCTATAGAAGTTTTTCTTGTTGCCCTGAATATCCTTGGCCAGACTGAGTTCTGTTAGGGCTTTAGCTTTCCTAACCTGATCCCTGGCTGCTCTGACTATTTCTCTGTATTCTTCACATGCATCCTTCCTTCCACCCTCTGTAGGCCTCCTTTTTATGCTGGAGTTTGTCCAGGAGCTCCTTGTTTACCCAATGTAGGCTTCCTGGCGTTCTTGCCCTAATTCGTCTTTGTTAGGATGCATTGCTCCTGAGCCTTGAGGAGGTGATCCTTGAATATTATTCAGCTTTCCTGGGCCTCTTTCCCCTCCAGGGCTTTATTCCATGGTACTCCACCAAGCAGATCCCTTGAGAGGCCAAAGTGTGCTCTGCCGAAGTCTGGGGTAGTGAGCTTGCTGCATTGCCCTCCTCGTCGCCCTAAGGATCTCAAAATCCACCATTTCGTGGTCACTGCAGCAAGGCTGCCCTCCGACTTCACATTCCCCACCAACCCCACTCTGTTGGTGAGGACAAGGTCCAGCAGAGTCCTCCTCATTGTAGGTTCCTCTATTGCTTGGAGAAGGAAGTTATCATCAACACATTCAAGAAACCTCCTGGATTGCTTTTGGCCTGCTATGTTGTCCCTACAACATATATCAGTGTGGTTGAAGTCCCCCATGAGGACCAGGGCTTGTGAATGTGTAGCCCCTCCTACGTGTCTACAGAGGGCCTCATCTACTTGTCTTCCTGGTCAGGCAGCCTGTAGCAGACCTCCAACTTTAATGTCACCTATCCTCACCTTAATCACCTCATCTCACCTTTGATCCTACCTTTCTTCTCTTCCTGTTCAGTTCATGATGCACAGATCAAAGCCTCCACCCCAAAATGGGACCCCATCTGGTCACACACTTACAACCCCACCCCACACCCTACTCCCAATGCTGTGCTCTGTGCCAGCACAGCTTCTCAGTTGCCTGTGTGAGCCACATGTCCTAGCTCCCATAGAGATCAACAGAGCAAGTACAAGAGCTGCTGCTTCTAGACTGAAGTATGAGGTATAAGTGATAACCCAGCCATCTCATGTGGTCAGGCTCACATGAGAATCTGCACCAAAGACAAAAGCTACTTCTGCTACCCAGCACTGGAAGCAGAAATGGCTTGGGTAGCTCTCTTTACACTTAGTCCAGCCTGGAACTCAGTGCCAACCACTTGTATCCATGATATACACAAAGCACCAGCAAAAGACACAGACTCATCTTTTCAAGACACTGTAAAACAACTACTGTTTTTTGTCCTTTAACAAGTAAATTGAAATTACAGCACCTTTAACAATATTTGACAGGAAGGATCTCATATACATAGCCTATAAACCTATAAACCCCAGTCACTTATCCAACATGCATATGCATGGGTCATCATATTTATCGTATTTCAAACCAACACTTTGCAGGAGAAAGTCCATTTTTCAGAAAACATTATACAGAAGTCCTGTATTTAAACTCTGAATTTTAAGCTTGTAGAGGGAATATCTTCTTACTCAGCATTCAAAAACACAAAGTTCATACAGATCTGCAAGAAAGCATTTTAAAACTGCTTATGGCCTCTTAACCAGCTACATTTTCTTCCTACACTCAGACATTTGCAGAATGAAAATATCATTCATACACCTGCATCAGATCTGAGAGACACAGGTATGAAAGGCACACTTCTGTGTTTTATTGCCATTTATACCCACCCACACATACACACTGCAGTACAGTTAATTTTTAAACTATTGTGTGTCTTATAGTACAGCTGTCTAAATAAAACTGGGATGCAAACTATTTTCTTAGCTGGAATTCAAATTCTTCTGTCTTCTCACAGATTTGCCTGCTAAATTCTTCTGCAGTTGAATATTAGCTAACTAATATTTGCCTCATTCTTCCCACGTTCGAGCTGCCCACACTCAAAGTGTCTGCAGTATTTCCTCCCACCTTCAACTTCTGCTGCCGTCTCATGGATTGGTATTGCTGTGTTACCCAGGTTTCTTCTGACATTTTCTCTTCCCCTCTTGTTTTACCTCTGCACAGGACCCCCCCCACAGCACAACCCACATCACTGGGACAATAGCCACTACTGTCCTGCTTTTACTGGCAACCCCTGAGCCTGACTTCAAGCTTTGAGAAGGTCACCCCAAACTGATAAAAACAAGTCTTGTAGACAAAACTTAAGATTTTCCATAGGATATATTTTTTTAGATGCTTTTTCTCAAAATGTCACTGTTCAGAGAAAAAATGAATTGGTTTTAAGTAATTAAAAAAAAAATAATTAAAACTCACTTAGCAAAGATTATATGCTAAAATATAAGACTCTGAGTACCTCTTCCCCCTTAGAATGCTTAAGCTTCAGGCATTTTTGTTTCTCCATTTCTTTTTTTCTTCTATTTTCAGAAAATTGAGAGGGAAGAAAAAGGTGCAATGCTGACAGATAAGGTAGAGGGGGATAATATTCACACGACTTGAATAATAAAGTTCTAAAAAGGGTATATATTGAAAATTGGTAGTTCGTGTTGGCACAAGGACTCAAATAGCTGCTCTTAAACAAATTCCTTTATTTATGATTGCACACACCAATCCATTATTCTTCCTAAATAATATTTACTGTAAGAACTGCACATAACCCCCCTTCCTACAATGATTTAGGAGGCAGGGTGATTCAGGTATCTTGAATAGATCTAGATTTCAGTTGTGGGATACCATGCTGTATCTTGCTCCCTAAAACTCCACTAGCATTGGCCATGTCAGTCTGAAACAGCCATCCTAGCTCACCATATTGCAATTGATTTTTATGCATTTATATCAGGAATGCAGCTGACTTTCAAAAGGAGCTTTACACCAGTACAGACAGATTTGGAAGGACCTGTGGAAACATTAGGACATAAAAACATAAGCAAGGTTTGACTGTAAGTTTGTTCTCCTTGTGAACCAATATTTTTCTCTTGTACCCAAGGACTTCATTGTCTTCCTTGATTCTACCCTGGTTCTGGGTTGTGATATCATTCATGCCCACATGAAAGAGTAGCAGTGGATAGTGGTCTGTACTCTTGACAAGTTGTGGCACTCTCTCAGCAACACCATGGACCTTGGCTTCCAGGAAGCATCATACTCACTTGAGCCATTATTAACACCCAACTCTGATATGCAAATACACCTGTGTACGTGGCATACAAATAATACCTTTATTTTCACAGAAGATAGCAATATATCAGCTATGCGTCTCTAGTCTGTTTAGGGTTTTCTTCATCATGGCCATATTTTCTCCATGCAATTACTGACCTGTTTTTTCTCAAGATATTTAACAAATGTATAGGGCTAAATTCTGGTAAAGAAACAAGAATCTACTTCACCAAGCTCTGCTGTCAAAACTAGATAAAGATTGATACCAAAAAGTAAAAACTCTCAAAGTCTCTGTTTTACATATTGAGGCATATTTCTATACAACCAAAGTCACCATGCTTACACGTTTCTCTGTCACAAAGAGTTGCATCTTTATACCGCTAGGGTCAAGAAAAATGGACTAAGTAGATATAATATGGAAGCACTAACTACACAGAAGAAAAGCAGATAATATTGTCAAGCCATATAAACTGTCCTGCCTAACTGTCTCTGGGAAGAAGAACACTGAAGAGAAAAAGAATATGGTATGCCAGAATACTTGGTGATGGTTCTCTGGGTGCTACACTTTGACATAGAACAGGGTTTGTTGAACTAATCTAACTTGACGTCCAGTCAGAGAATACATCTTAAGATGTCAAATACTCTCTGTTTTCTCTGTGTTTGGCTTCCCTTCCTTGAAGCACAGAAGATCCTACTGGAACACTCATTCTCTAGTGAGTACATACACGTGTCCACAGGAAACCTCCTTATGGAACGAAAGGAAAATAAAATCTCAGAAAGTATAGAAGTTATATATTTGATATTGACTTCCATTTGCAATAGAATCTGTGCTAGATATATGTGCCTGTTGTATGGACAATTTACGAAATCAGTGCACCAGAAACTTCAGGAAACTGGGGTAAAGGCTGTAATAAAAATTATATACACAGTGATATTACTGCGATCATAATTCTGTTTTAAAACTGAGGCAGAATACAGCACAGCTGTAGTGGTTTAATTATTTCCAACAATGCAGTCTCTGATCGCAGTTTCTACCCCATGATATTCTTAAACCCATGTCATCCCTACACAAAAATTAAGAAAATGCTAAAGTTCCTTTAGTTACGCTTCTTACTTGTTAACATTTCATACCTAAAGTTCAACAGATTTCAAAAGAATGCTGAAGACAAGTATTACACTCTGTATAGGAAAGTAATACTAGTTCCCATAAAACGATAGCTTAAGGGAAACTAAAGGCAATAATCAGATTTAGTTTTCCGCTATAGCTTAATTTGGAAAATAATGAAAACTAGTTAAGTTTTATGCTGGCTCTCATTGATTGCTTCTACTTACAGTTCTGCGTCTTTCACTGCTGGTGGGATGCTGTTGCTATGCAATCAAATATGGATATAGGAACATATTTACCATCCATTAAAGGAGAAAATTCTTCTGCTACAGTTTACAGCAATAAAAACATATATGTGAAGCATACTCTGCTTCAGGTCTTGTCCTTACAAAGAGGACAAAGTTACTGCAGCACTTGATCATTTTTTTTTTCCTGAAAGTTCCATATTATTTGGCAAGCTAAAATTGTCAATTTTTGTTGGCACAAGTTATTGTATAAATACTGTTAACCTATGTTTCAACTTTCACCAAGGGTTAATAAAGATGTTGCAGAAATTTTGTTCTGTCTAAAGAACTTAAAACTATGCAACAGCCTTTTTGACATCTCAGCAGAGATGTGTATC
>JANHGB010044075.1:0-39651 GCA_026283785.1 Coracopsis vasa
AAGAATGAGGATGAGGATGGTGATGGCGATGGGGGGGTACCCACCCGTCGCCCATCTCCAGCAGCGACAGGGAGGAGTCCAGTTCCGCCATAACGCCTGACAGTGAGTAGGTCCTGCCCGCCATAACCTTCAAACGGGCCGCACCGGAAGCGGCAGTGACGCTTTCCCGCCATTGCGCCCAGGCGGGAAATAACCCTGTGGCCAGGCCCCTTGTGGCTACCCCACCTCGTGGCCACGCCCCGGAGGCGCTGTGGCGGGGGGCGGCGAGGGGGCTGTGGCTCGGCTCTGTCTCTCCTCCGGTGGGCCTTGGCTGGGCGCACAGGCCGGGGGGCTCCGGCGGTGCAGCAGCTGGGGGCATGGGGAGGATGCCGATCGGCGCTTTGCAGGCTGCCTGTAAGCGGCCTGGTGCCTTCCGCGCGGTGTTTGTACGCCTTGCTCCCGGTTCGGAGTGGTGTCTCGCCGCACACTGTGCCCTGCAGGCGCCGCGGGAGGGCTGCCTTCCCTTCCCTTGCCCGTCCCCGTGAGCAGCCCGACCTCCGCAGCTGCAGCATAGCCAAGGGGTTTTTAGTGGTGCAGCCCCAGAGGGTGAGGGGCTCCTTCGGGTTTAGCACAAGCGGTTCTGTGAGGCTGGGTGAAGCACGTTCGTGGTGGTGCCGAGGCACAAAGTTGCTGTGGGCCAAACACTTTCCACTGGTCTGCCTTAGTGGTGTTCCGCAGCCTGCCTTTCCCTCCATGGCCTGCGGGGTGGAGGGAATGAAGAAGTGGCAAAGCAACCTACATGGTTGTTCCAATACACCAGTCAGTTTTGAAGCATTTCATCAGGTCTTGCCTACCTCTTTCCATCAGGAGAGATCCAGAAATGTCTTTCAGCCTGGCTGAGTGCAGCAGCTCCAGAGAGCGCTGCGTGGCCACCCGTTTCTGAGAGGGGAGAGGACGTGACCCAGCTGGCACGTGTCCACCCCATTCTTGAGTTACTTGACAGCCATCTGTGGTTAAAGTATGTAGAGGATAACGTGATTGCCCGCCAGGAAGCGAGGATTACTGCTGTGACGTGTCTGTCAGACATCAATATTCATTGCTGCTAGGTGTTTTTTAGTACCAAGGCAGTCCTTGAGCTGCGGGACCCCGGAGTGATTTACATAGGCATCAGTTATGCAATCCCTTTCTGAGGGCGCTGAAGTACAATGAAAAAAAGCATTTGGTTGGAGTTCTGAGCTGGTTTAAAATGCACTACTGAAATGGCTAACAGAACAAACTCCTCTGAGTATTTCTGGTCATATGAATATTACTGGGATTATATAGATCCAATTCCAGTAGATGGAAGCAAGTTGAAGGTTAATAAATGTAAGTATTGTGGAGTAGTAGGTGCTAATCTAGACCGGAAAAAATGTTGCATTGCTTGTCTCACTGACTTTCTTTTTTGTTTTTCTTGCAATAGAGACCATGCGGGGTTACATGTGCGTGGTTTGTGTGGATGAGTGCCTGCCTTCCAAACTGACTGTGCTCTAATAGTAGTTACTACTAATACTGAAACTCTTTGCTTTATCTTACAGTATTTAAAACTATAGGACTGCTGATACTCCGAAGGACAGATTTTTTCTGAGCTGTTTGCTAAGTGGAAACCGCATTACTTGCAGACCTGTAGGTTCGGGTGCTAGTTACCTGTATGCTGCTGTCAGAAATGCTGACTAAATGAGCAGTTTTCCAGAAGACTATCGAGTTTTCATCTTGGGACGGGAAGCTTACATTACGACTGATAAGTGTTCAAAACCTTAGTAAAAGAAGAAGTATATGTTTCCATTAGCCAGGAATAACAAGCTGAAAATACATTCTGTTACCTTTCCTCCTGTGATTTAGTGATACTGAACTGTAAGATAAAGTAATATACATATTTGTCAAAATACTTCATTGCCATGGAAGCTGATTCTGCTGGGTTTAGAAGTTAATTTTCAAAGTATATGTATTATGAAATGACATTCACCAAATTCACCCTGCAACAGTTAACTTGTTTCACCCTTGGTTTTGCACAATGAGATAGCAGTGTCTTTTTATGGTTATTTAAAGTGGCAACTTATTTTTTTTTTCCTAATGTAACTGCATTTGTTATGTTTTGGTAAGATAAAGTGACAACCTAAGTCATGAGGGATTAACCGAGTATAGTTGGATGGGTTGACGAAGATCGGGGGAGAGCGGGTGGGCATGTTTGAGTCATTTAGGGTATAGGCAGCATTCTCCCTCAATTTCTACCATGTCTCTGCCTGTCGTTATATCTTCATTTGAGTGACAAAGCTTTACTGGTTGATATTTAGTTTACTGAAGACAGCTATGACTGTTCACGTATGGTTTCAGACACTAAAATTGCTTTCCCCAAGGTTATTACAGTGGTCTGATCTGTAAAAAAAAGCATGATAGTGTTTCAAAATATTTTCATGTCTCTCTAATTAGCAGTACAGGTAACTGTCTTTCTAATAGTAAAGATTCAACTGGACAGTGCTCAGAGCTGTGTGTCCTTTGTTCGCCTTTTGAGAGCAAAAACAAGAAAAGAGAGCAGAAACTCTTACTCTGCTCTGCCTGTAGAAAAGCTTTTCTGTTCACTCAGATAAGCCTAGGGTTTATTGCTTCCAAACTTAAAAGCACCATGCCATAAAGAAGGTGGTGTAAATATCCACATCCTTTCAAATCTTGCTCCACAATACTGTAAAGAAACATTTGGTACTGCTGGGATCAGGCAGGTTATGAGCAGCTTCTCTAATTTGCTTAATTTTAAAGTTAGGGTAGATTATTACCCCCGAATTCCAGCAGGGAAACCCCAGACTGCTGAGTGAAGCTAGCTGTAAGTCCCTAGTATATGGCTGGGTTAGCGAAAACAAACCAAAACAAACCAACAAAAATGAGGAATCTTTCCTCTTTTTCTCATTAATAATGTCTTTCTAACATTTGGGTTGCCTCATCCATAACAAGAGGTGGAGTTTGTGTTACAGCATTTCCCTCTATGGCAATTTATAGGGTATTTCTTTTTACCCTTCTGCCTGTTCTCTTGAAACTCATAGAAGCTGTGCTTCTGAGAGAAGATGCTCACCCTCTATTAAATTTAAACTTGTTGATAGTTTCATGAAGGAAATTACCACACATTGTGTGAGTTCTTATGGGTGATCTCATAAGCCTTATTTCCATTAAAAAAGCAGAGTAAATCTATCTCTTATAGATTTTTTTTTTTTTAATTTGTTCTCTTTTCCTAAAGAAGTAAGGAAGTCTGCCACTTTTCAGGTCCTTTTGTATCCTAAGGGGGTGATATATGCAATCATACTTTGTGTTTATGCGTCTCATCTGCTCCTAAACTAACTCAAACTTGATCTAGTTAGAAAGGAGTGGAGACCTCAAAGAGAAAATATCTGCAAATTCCTACATCTGGTGACTAGATAATAGAGGAAGAACATTGTGAGTGAAGACCTTTACTGACAAAAAGGCTGCAGGGTGAGATCATGCCCTGTTGGACACCAAAGAAAGTCACTTTTGAGCTCAGCTTTGGGAAACAAAGCTGCAGGGAAGACAGATTTCTGTGCTCAGCTTCTGGTCAATGAAGAAAGGGAAAGATGCAAGCGTAGGGTTTGGGATGTACTTTTTTTCCCCTCAGCAGGTTAATGTCCAGGCAATTTTAGTTCCCTGAGGAATCGGTTTATTTCTAGGCAGCTTGTCAAAATGAAGTGCCGCTCCATTATTTGTGTCTTTTAAAGAGCCCACATTGCCTATACCACTTACTAAACTAAACTAAAAATACTGGGTTTTTTCTGATAGCCAGGGAAGTGAAACTTTTTATTTCTTTTTCTTCCTATAAACATTTTTCATGTCAGCAGTCTGAGAGGAATGGAGACAGCGTCATCTTAGTGCTTTTTGTTCTTCCTTCTCCAAACACCAGTGGGAGAACAGTGAGTTACAAGTTACGAAGAAAACACCAAGGGAAACAATTCCATAGTCAGATAGTTCTTTCCTTGTTTTGAGTAGAAGCACTAGCCAAGCAATGACTATACTTTGTAGGTTTTCCTGTCTTTGTAGTAGTATTTACATTCTTATACCTTCAAAAGCCACTGTTAGAATTAATGTCTTCATGTGCTTGGAAGTGTGCAGACAAAATAAGTTCAGCAAGTCTTTGCCCTTTGCGCCGAAGATGAAATGTGATAATTTTCCCTCAGATAGACAAAAACGTTCCAAGTTTGTCAAAATGTAGGATACCTCCGGGATCATAATAACCGCTGCATTGATGTTCCAGAGGGCCTCTGCCGGCTGACTGCAGTGGGACCTGAGTGTTTGTGTACTTGCATTGCTGAATCAGCCCAAATGAATTATACTGTCGTCATGACCCCTGGGGTGGGATTATAGCTCCCTAATTCAATATTGCCTGTTTTGATTCTTCCATTTAATGTAAAAACAGAGACCTGAAGCTCTGCACTTTCTTTCCTCCATTACATGGCCTGTCCCTGAAGCATTGTGAGACTGTGTGTGTCTCATGAAAATGAATCTAAATCCAACTATAAAGTCGTGGTCTTGCTTTCTATTAATAGTGTTATGCAGCATTCTGCATTTTGTATAAGAATAATGCTTAATTGGCTATTTAAAAACATATGCACACACACACACAAAAGGTGACTGTAAAATTTAGCAGTAGAAAAGCTTTTTATAGATTGTTAAAATAGGTTATTCCAGTTAAAAAAAAAAATCAAATTGCACAACTTTGAAAACAGGAAGTTTCTGTTTCTCCCTCAAGAGTTCGAACTCCCCCTGAGACCCGGAACAAATTTGTTTAGCTTTAGTGAATTCCATGAATCGTATTAAAGCTGCTTTTAAAAGATGCAACCAAAATAGCTCTGATTGATAGGGAATTCTATAAATTCAAAGTATTCTTTTCTGATAACTTTAAACACTTCAAAACTTTGAGCTTTTCAAAATACCCATGAACCATGATCTTGTCCCCTAATTTTCCCTTGAGCGGTTTGGGTGGGCCAGTAGCATCTCGTCACTTTTTCCCGTAATATGTTTGGGAAGAGCAGGTCAGAATATATATAATCAATAGAATCACAGAATGGTTTTAGTTGGAAGGGACCTTAAAGATCATCTAGTTCCAAACCCCTTCCACAGACAGGGACACCTTCCGCTATATTTGCTCTCTCACCTCCTAATTTACCATTCTCTGAATTAAAGCTCAGTAAAACTTTTCTAACAGCAGAAGAGTAAAATAAGCTAACCCTCCACATTCTCATTTCTCAGTAGCCCAGCCAAAACTCACTTTATAATAAGATTCCAGCTGGGTCAGCTCTAGTTTTAGGTTTGAACGGAGCTGGGATAATTCCTCCTAATCTATTTGTGTCTCTGATGACAACACGTTCTGAACTTTTTCACGAAGAAACACCTAATCAAACATATTGGACCTGATTCAAAGAACACAGTGTTTTCTGTCCTTTCAGATTGAAGATTTATTTTATCTTGGTCAATATTTGTCTCTGGAGTCAGTGACCCTTCTTTTTCACCTCAGTCTAAGTGAGTAGCTGGTTATAAATTCAGGGCATTTCTTGGCTTGTGCCCTGCAGAACACCCAGCCTTTTCAAGGCTTTAGCTTGGACAGTCGCCACCACCACTCTGATCCCAGGAAGGAGAATTGTTGAAACAGTGACCAAATATGCTACTAGGGCAGGAATGAATTCATCCCATCCAACAGCAAGCCTGTAACCGAGGCAGTAGTTTGCACAGCTTCCTAGCCTTCATTCATGAAAGAGTAACTCCCTTTTCTCCCTCAACCATTTCATACTCCCATTAGCACTGGTCACCCAGATCAGATAATCTTTTTTTGCTTTTATTAATAAAAGTAACAAAACTCTTCATCTGAATTAGGCATAATAGCAGTGACAGGGTCTTAGGCTGGGTTAAACTATGGTTAAAGTATGGTGAACCCATACTTTGATGCTAGGAATCCACTTACTTGTTCCTTAAAGAAACCACTTAGTGCTGATAAAGCAGACTGCATTTTAAACTATTTTATGATCATTACACAAGTATTGCAGCTGAACAGGGGAAGGTTTATTCTCTTCTACTGGACTGATGTGCCATGAGGGTCATGGGCACTTTTCAACAAGCTTTCCTTGGTATTTCTCTTGGTTTTCAAGATTAGAATTCCCTCCCTAAAAAGATCATGGGTTGTTGTACTTTTTCATCTAAGAGCAGGATTTGGCTATGCACTGAGCAGTGATGGCTCAGTCTTGAGTACCACACTGCTTACTGCACTGTGATTTTGCAAAAGGAATTGTACATATTACTTGCAAAGAGATGAAACTGTGGAAACCATGCCAGGTGCTCAGTATTACCGTTTAAATATGTTCACTGTTCTAGTTACCATCACACTTACCAACCTCTCCCCCAGCTCTGGCCATGCACTGTTACAGTAAACTGCTAGGAGATTCTCAAGACTTCTCACAACTTGGCACTCGGATTCCTCTCTCTAAAAGGTTTCATGAAATGGAATTAATTAAATGACACACCTTTCTTAGAGGTCATAAATGATATTGCTGTGTTTTATGTTTCCTATGGTACCAGTGACAGAATTACTGTGTTGTGTCCACAGATTCTATTGTCATAGCCTTTTGGGTTGGGCTTGCTGCGTTTGTGACGTTTCTTTTCCTTATTTTACTGTATATGTCCCGCTCTGGATCAACTCCAGTAAAGTAAGTACAACCAGAGATAAAGTAAGTATAGATCAGTGTGTTAAAGTAAGCTGCATGGAACATTCATTCAGTGCTTCAAGTGATCCAGCAATCACGTACCACATTTATAACTGCACCTAGAGATGGCACTTTTCATGTTATTATTTAAGTGTCTCTCAACCCACAGCTGTTCACTGTTTGTTATTAGTCACCTGGGTAAAAATAAATACACAACTGTTGAGGTTTGCAGGTGGCAGAAAGATGGGGGAATAGTAAACCACAAGGATAGGCAGAGCAGTCTGGACTGCTTGGTACACTGGCAAACAACATGCATTTTACTTACGCCTGCTATCATGATCACGTACTATGTAAATAAGTGTCTGTTTTACACACAGAATGGGAAAGTAACTCTTGTAAATCACACGTGAGAAGGAATCATAGAATGACAGAATGGTTTGGGTTGGAAGGGTCCTTAAAGATCATCTAGTTCCAACCTCCCTGCCATGGAGGGGTACACCTGGTATTACTGGTAAAGCGGGTGAACACAAGCTCCCAAAGCAATTCTCTGAGCCTGGAGCAAATGAAGAGGAAATTTATTACTGTGATCAGGAAGATAACAGTATGCACACTGTTACTTAAATTGTCCCAAGAATGCTGTGCTTGTGTTAGAATGCACTCTTTAGAAGGAGTTTTAAAGAAGTTGGGAAGAATCAGAAGAAAACTCATTTGAGTTCCAGAAACACATCCTACAGTGAGAGAAATGAACTCAAGTAGTTTCTCAAGGAGCAGCAGCTCCAAGATGCTCCTTGTGAACTGTCTTCATTTTCAGAACACTAGTGTCCAATTCAAGAGCCCCTTGAAAACTCTCATTGCTGAAGGGTGATTCTACACAAACCCTGATGTACCACATATTTTATGTGAGGGTAATGACTCACTTGAACAATTTAGAGTAGAATATTAAATGGGTTGTGATTGATTCTTCTTTTTACTTGATGACTGAACAGCTAGAGAACATGCATTTGCATTCATCCAAAAATTACCTTAAGGATGTACTGTATGGTCTATTATTCTCTGGCCTGTTATGCAGGAGGTTAGGCACGCTTCTTTCTTGCCTAAAATAAGTGTATGACTCAGTCCTTAAACACTTTCTAGTTCTCGTAGGATAAAATAACTCAGTAAAATTACTGATTTGTAATTGGCTGAAGATCTGAAGATCTGAATTTTCCTTTTGGTGTTTTGTTTTGCAAATCCTGGCAGGAGTACGACAATACCTTCCTTCCCAAAGATGCCCCATATCTGAACTTCTGTCCTTCAGCAAAGTAAGCCCATGGTAAAACTACAAGTACAGAGAGAGTATTAACCCTTTGGAAGTGTAGGTCTGAAATGACTTGAAACACCTGCCAGCCATGGATGTGTATCACTCACAGTACCAGACAGCTTAGGAGTGAGACAACACAGTCACACTTGGGTTTCTGTTGGGAGGGAATCTTCTGTAATTACCCTCAGTCCAGTTCATTAGTGGTTAAAGTTTACAGGTGTGATTTTGTCACTCTCACCTGAGTACCTTCATTTGAATTTCCACAGAGCACTGTTCAGCATTAGGGAGACAGAACTGGGTCTGGGCTAGCAAGTAGCTCAGAAAAGCATCTTCAGGCTCAGCATGTGTGCAGCGTATCTAGCTCTGCAGACAGAGATCCCAGAGCCCCACGTTTGCGTCATCCAGACAGTTTTAATAGCTGGGCTTGATGAAACAGGGAAATATCCTCCAGTGGCAAGTAGAATCATAGAATAGTTTGAGCTGGAATGAACATTAAAGATCATCTAGTTCCAACCGCCTGCTAATGCACAGGAATATTGTCCACTAAACCAGGTTGCTGAAAGTCCCATCCAGCCTGGCCTTCAACACTGCCAGGGACGTGGCAGCCACAGATTCTCTGAGCAGCCTGTTCCAGTGTCTCATCACCCCTACAGTGAAGAATTTCTTCCTAATGTCTAACCTACATCTACCCTCTTTCAGTATGAAACTGTTACCCTTTGTCCTGTCACTGCATGCCCTTCTAAAAAGTCCCTCTCCAGCCTCCCTATAGGCCCCCTTTATGTACTGGAAGGCTGCTGTAAAGTCTCCGTGGAGCCTTCTCTTCTCCAGGCTGAGCAAGCTCTCTCAGCCTGTCTTCACAGGAGAGGTGCTCCAGCCCTCAGAGCATCTTTGTGGTCCTCCTCTGGACTCACTGGAGCAGGTCCGTGTTCCTCTTATGTTGGGGACACCAGAACTGTACACAGTACTCCAGGTGAGATCTCATAAGAGCAGAGTAGAGGGGCAGAATCACCTCCTTCAACCTGCCGACCACGTTCCTTTTGATGGAGCCCAGGATACGTTTGGCTTTCTGGGCTGCGAGCACCTATTGCTAGCTCATTTTCAGTTGTTATCGATGGAATAGCCAATCTGTTCTAGTAGCATGTTTCCATCTGAAACCTCCATTAGTGAAAAAAGAGGCTGCGTGAATACCTCACTGTTGCCAGGCACATCCCTAGTCTCCTAAAAGACTGCAGACCCTGTCCTATGAAGGTATCTGCAGCAGATGTGCCTGGTGGAGATGCAGCGCCCACTGATGTGCAGCACCCACCTGTTGAATGGGAATGTAGTTCTAGCAGTGCCTGTGATTTTGAACTTTGCCTAAGGACAGGTTTCTGTTTGCAGCTTTCTACATTTGGTTTACTCTGTTTGCTGCTGGTTTTTCTGGCAAGCACGCTTACTGCAAACAAGGATGCTGAGTAGAAAATTGAGCTCAGCAGATTAGGCAGAGGTTCAGGATTAGGTCATCAGCAAGAAGAGGGAAATGGGTATAATATGGCAGTAAAAAGGAGCACTAATATTCTAATTTACTGGCACCCTAAGGCCTCTGGCATGCTCACAAAAGGTAACAACAACAATAAAAAGGCAACTTGCCCAAATAAACCACGGAGCAGGAGGCAAGCTAACAATACAAGAAATACATGGGAATGGACATAAAATTACAGAGTAACAGAGGCATGTTCCCATTAATGTACTGTTCCTAAAAAAAATGGCAGAAGTCTGTATACATGGAAATCTCAGAGTGCTTGGAAGACTTAAACAAAAGTTGTTAGGTTTTGGGGTTTTTTTGTTTTGTTTTGATTTCAGTTTCACTTCTGCATCGTGTTACTGGGTGAAATACTTGGATTTAAAATATCCACATTTATCCCTAGTATATATGTTCAATTTTTCCCATCAAAAGAGCTGTTATAAGCAAGGCAAGTCTAGGAATAGAGCTGTGGAGAGCTCAGGAATCAATGGAAAGCAGTGTTGGATGAGATTTGCTGAGGCTTTGAAATAGCTCCGTTTTATCATTTTTTATAATCTTGAAACATGCTGCAAGAGGACAATTTTAGGACTGAGGAGAATATTCAAACACCCCCAGACTTGCCCTTGATTGAGTTCCATGTGGTTTTTAACCCCCACTCCAATTCCACTTCTCCTGATTCCAGCAATGAAATGAAGTGGGGTGCCTGAAAGAAGTTCTTCCCATTAACTTCCACCATCCTCCCCTGTCGTCATCTTTGTTATGGAATCCATCCATTACCCTTGGCATGGCAATCATCCAGTTTCTGCAATGAAATCTCCTGTCTCTTTTCCTGTGATAATTGTGATGCATTCGCCCAACAAGTGCACATTCACGTCACTGGTCAAGGCTGGAGAACTTTTACCTTCACTGTTCCTGTGCTCATGCATCTCTCTGTCAAGCCCAGGGGCATATGGGGCAGCATGTACTCTTCCAGCTTGCTCAACTGCCTGGTGAAACAAGCGTGCTTTCAAGTCTGGCAGTTCATAAGAGTGTACCTTCTTGCTTCAGTTTGGTGTTGAGCAAACCCCCACTGCCGCCTGTCAGCTGTCTTTACTGTCAGCTGGATCTCTGTGGGTCCCTGAAGGTTATGTTTTGGCCTTGTATAATGAGCAGTAGTTGTATCTCTTCCACCACTCTCTATGCCGAAGTCTTACTATTTTGGCCAGGGCATGCCAGCTACCACAATATGGTCTGTTGATTTTTACCTGCATCTTCACACAGAAGTCAGTGCCAAAGGATCTTCTGAAAGGCATATCAACACTAGATCTGCTTATGCCACAGCATAATCCTTAGACACTGAGAAATTCCAGACCTGAATCCATGATCCGATTGCGCCACATTCTTCTCTGCAATAGAAAGCAATTTGGTGCCAAGTCAGATGAGTGAGTTCAGGCAATGGGGGAGGATTGATGCTTGCAAGAGAGCTGTATGTAGCAAAGAATCTATGTCCCAGTCCCTTTTGTCACACTGCACTATCCCTACAGAAATAAATGAAGAAAAAAGGTTTTGGGCATGGGACCAGTTGTTTCAAATGCATGCCAAGGCAGTTGATTACCACACTGCTATAGTCAGGGCCAGTATTAACGTTTGTTTCAACCAACCACATTTCCTACCATCCAAAGTGATACAGAAGAATAAGGGTTAGTGGCTGGAGACAGTTCCCAGCCAAGGCTGGAACTTCATGCAGTGGAAAGGGGCAGGGAAAGTTCCTCCCTGGACCTCTCAGGAGGGGACACCGGTTTCCCATGCATTTCCCTGGCGGCTGTGCATTCCTGACAGCCGTGACTGAGGCCACTGTGGACATCCAGAATCTTCTGGCTATCACTTTCCTACCAGACCATGTAATAAAGGGGAAAAAACCAGGGTACTCAGAGAGTTGGAAGATCTGCATGTCTCATCCCTTGTCCACATTTCTTGATGCCATAGTAGCCTCAGGGAGGCTCAGTCAAGGGACTCTGACATGAGCCTTGCTGGCTTCAGGCAGATTTCTGGCAATAACAAACACCATTCAGTGTTTATATATTTTTTAACTTGGGGTACCACCAACTTTTACCCAACACTTCTTGGGCATATGGTATCATCGTCTGAAGATACAGCTTGCCAAACAGAGATGCGAGACTTGGCTTGAAAACACTTGTTCTACAGCCAGCTTCTTTCCCAGTTTGCAGGTGAGCATTTCCTTCATGGACAGACAGATAACCACTGATGTGGTGGACAGAATGTACAATGTCCGTGTGCTCTTTCCATTTTTTTCCCTGTCCAGATCAATTGCAACAGTTGCTTCATTCCTGGAACTGGGGAACTATTTTGGATATTTGACAGCTCAGGGGTTTTGGTCCCTAGGACAGAAAAAAATCTGTAGCAATATCCTAGACCTCACATGAGGGCAGGTAGTTTTCAGAGGTTGTGGTTGTTTTTTGTTTCTTTAGCTTACCTTCAAGACTGTAATATTCATTAGTGAATTCAGTGTAACCACCATATATTACAATCAAAAAAGTACCTCTTCCTGCACACAAAGGCATTGAATCTCACACTCCAGGCACCGTATTTATCTGGGTGACCATAAGATGTGTCATAGTTCTACTCGGGCATGCTACCTTGTCTTCAGGGAGAGGAAATCCTTCTTCATACTGTAGTAAGAAGATCCTCATGAGAGGTACTTCTCTGGCTAAGCATACCACGATCCTGTTTTCTACTCTTGTAAAGCAGCTTCTCCTGTTCTTTACTTTATTCAGCCTTCTTTTTCCTATCATAGTAGACGGTTCCCTGGAATCAAGGTAAATTGTCTGCCTATAAATTCACTTAAGATACGCTCAACTGTGATCGCTACCTACTGTCTCTCACTGGTGGTAATCACGTACTCTCACACCCAGGTATCCTTGTAACCAAGATTGGGTAAGAGCTCAGAAAGAACCCAGTTTCTCAATCATAAATGTCATGTCTCTCACAAGGCCAGTATTTGAGGTCTACATGACTTCTCTGCATAGATTACAGCATCATTCTTTGTGTCAGAAGAAGCTAAGACTGCCAGGTCTTTTCAGCTGGCTTCCCACATACAGTGTTCCCGGGGATCTAGCCCAATTTCTCCCCAGTAGTTTCTGAATTTAATCTCAAACATCAGATAACAAATCTTGCTGTTCCCAAGCTCTGGTTTCAAGGGATACAGATGTCTTTCAGACCTCCATCATGAGGGAGCTTTCTCTTTTTCTCTTGCCAGAACCAGCTCCCTTTGATGTGCGCAGCTTCAGGCCCACAGGAGCGGAGGCTGTTAAAACTGTTAGCTATGGACTGTCAAAGCCTGTTATCAGACTTTGGTCACCAGAGCTCAAATTACAGTGTCTTCACAGGGAGGTGTTCTCAATCCCTTCATCTAAAGAAGCATACTCCGTATCTTTCAGCAGGTATCATGCCACTGGAGAGGGGTCTGGGACTGGTATCACGCTTGGTGTGGTGCTGCTGAGCTTGTTCAGAGATAACTGATCTCCAAGTGAAAAACAGCGAGCTGGGTTTTGTATAGCACCAGGCGCTGTGTGAACTCAGAGCCAGGAACAGAGGCTGCTTACCAGTAGCCAGTGTCCTTCCAGAAATCCCATGCACTGAGATTGCAGCTGAGACGGATGTGAGGTCAGAACTTACCCTCTGCGGCTCAGACATTATCCACGTCTGGTGCAAACATCCATCCAGGTGGACTGTGCAGTGGACTGCACTGCTCCGGTACCGGGAAGCAGGCTGTCTGTGTTAGCATTAAGGTGCTCTTAGCTGCTTTCTGAAGTTCTCCCTAGTTCTTCATGGAAAATGAAATGATGGGGCTTTTTGCTTTAAAACTGTTCAACAGTTTGAAGTGACACAGCAAAGCTTCCATCTAATAGTGGCCAGTCAGACACTGACAAGTGACAGCTGAGTGTCAACTGAGTGAAAGAACTCTTCAGCCATGCATTCGAATAGTGTGCTGCGAGCAACCCTATTAACAAACCCAACATTATCTCCTCTCAAAGGGTGCAGAATGCCCAGTCCAGGCAGCCCTGAGGTTATGTCAGCTCACTCTCAAGGGACATAAACCAAACCACAGACAACTCGTGCACTGGAGGTTTGAGAGTGCTGCCCACTGCGGGCAGGGATGCAGGCTCCCAGATGTCTCTGCCCAGGTACAACTCACACAGAACTCTCCGCATAGAACAGGTTCTTGTGTTTAAGTTGTTCAGGGTTTCTCATTTCTCTGCCTAGTTTAATCACAATGCCTTGGCACTGCGTCTTACCTCAACTGATAAACTTCTTCAGCAAAATTAGGGATAAATGTCTATTTGCATAAAGAAAGAATTATGGTTGTTAATTAGGGAAGAAGGCCGAAAGTTGATCATTGATTTTTAGTGACAGTGATTTTGAGACAGATATTTACCACACTGTCTATCACACTGTGAAAATTTAGAATCACAGCATCACCTACTCCAGGCTTTCAAAGATCAGATCCGTCCCCAGAAATCCATAAATGCAAAATATCAGCTCTACATTTTTTCTGAATAGCTCAAGTTTTTCTGTGTGCCAAAATTCACTGGGTTTAGGAGATTAGTTTATGAAAAATCTGCAGTTCTCAGTGAAAAATACTTTTGCCAGGGTTGAGGCTTTAAATTCAATATATTAATATTGTTTGAATAGGTCCATCATAGCTAGCTGCCCAGTCTGTGCTATATGACTGTTTGCTCCTTCTTGTATCACTGTATCTTTATCTGCATGTTTAATTCAGAGTGACTTTACGTTTACTTCCAGATCTCTGATGAAAAAGCTGAACAGGATGAGGTGGGTGCTTATGGAGCCCTGCTAGAAACAGCCACAGTCAGAGATCATTCTACAGTTACTCTTTGAGAAGCCAAATTCACATAACACCTGTTCAATGGGGCTTGTGTATAGTCCTTTTTAAAGAAGGCAGTGTGGAATGCTAAGTCAAATGCCTTGCTGCAGTTTAAATAGCTCCATATATCCTCCACGTTGCGTTCCCCTGACAGAGCGACATCGGACGTTTTTCACCAGTGTGGTTTTCTGTAACACCGCACTGTCTGGAGCGAGTCTTTCTGTCCTTTGAAATACTTTTTCAGTTGTATCTTATCTTAGCTTTAATTCCATGATTTTGCCTGCGGCTGAGGTCAGTTGCACTGCCTTCTAGCGACCTGGTTTGACCCGTTCAGTCTGCGAGTACTGGGACACCAGGGCTCTTCCAGCCTCCTCAAACTTCCCTGCTGTTCCAGGGATGGTTAACAATTAACTAGAGCCGGACAGAGTTCTCCTCAGACAGTCTCCAGGCCTCAAGGATGCAAGTTCTCTAGCTGATTTTAAAATATGGATAGCTAGCTGATACACTTAGCTACTTAATGGACTGGAAAGACAACATCCTGTTTGGTAAGAGTATTTTTGTCTTGTTTCTGTCAAACAAAGAGAAGAGAAAACTCTTGAGCGTGCCTGCATCGTAGCAAAGAAAACCCAAATCTGCCTGCCTGCAGTGGGCCTGTTGCTGAGACTTTTGGGTTTTGTTTTGTTTTTTTGATTTACCATTAAGCAAAATCCCTGTTGTGTTAGTCTTCTCAGGCACAGATACTTTAAGCTTTCATTAGCAATTAATCAATACAAATTTGAGGCTATAAAGTTTATATTTTTCCAAAGTACTAAAAATAATTATTTTCTTTTTCATCCCATTTACTTTATCTTATTTTTGTTTTAGATTTTGGTTGTTATGTTTGTCTAACCACTGAACCATTGACTTTTAGTCAAAGATGTCTTCTTTCTTGTCTCTGAAGCCATGGCTCCAGGCAAAAGTTTTCCATTTTCATTCTCAGTTTTGGGTTACGTTTTTCTTCCCAATGTAATTTTCCTCCCCACCTTTGAAGGCTTAAGGATATAGTAGTAATTGGGATTCCTGTGTTCAGCCTTGCTGAATGGAACTTACTGCTTCTAAGCCAGGAGGCATCTGCTCCTTTTTATGGTGAGGTTTAGGAAGCTGCTGGGAAGAAGGCTCAGGGAGGAGGAGGAGGTAGGGTGCACTCTGCTGTTCTCCTCTCATTGTGCCCTCCACTGCCTTCTGGCAAAACTATAAAGCTTTACATTGCTATTATATGTACACTGGCAATTTCCTGCTACCCTAGTCCTACCCACTCCTTAGGTCTGTCCCATTTTCTTGCTCAGATCCCCACCAGCCCTTAGAGATGTATCTATCTTGCCTTTTCCCAACACCAGAGTCAGGGATTCTCTCCCAGATATCACACATCCCTCTTGTTCTTGTCCCCAGTGACACCCATTCACAGTCAGACAAAGCTGTTGTCCCTCTTCTCTCTCCCAGGAGCAGCCGTGACAGTTCCCTTCACCCTTGTACAGAGAAAGTCATAGCAAACTTTCCAGTTTCCTCTTTAAAAATCCATCTAAAGAACCAAGCTCAAGGTCCCACGTTGAGGGGCAAGGGGGAGTCACCACATACCAGCCACAGACCACACTTTTGGTCATACTCTATTTCCAGGTAAGAACATGATTCTCGTGGTGGATAAAGAGAGCTGAAGTCCGAAAGCATCTGTCAAATGTTGGATTCAATGTTTTTGAACCATCTTCTATATTGTTACAGACTTTGATATTGTACTTCCTTATGAAACTGCTGCTATTTGTCTTCCAAACAGGTGTCCCTGGTAACAATACTTTCTTTTTTCCTCTCTCCACACATTACAGACAAGTGATTGTAGGGAACCAGGTAGAAGAAAGCAGTTCCAATGGTGGACATACTCACCGCAATGATCTCAGTGGCCCATACTCAGAAGCGGTTGCTTCTCAAACATGTACCTCCTTTTCAGATGAAACTGGCATTCATGGAAGGACCTGAGCCCGAGTTAAAGCTGGAACAGGTTAAACAAAACCAGCAGGACAGTTCTCCTGGCTGCAGAGGGATCAGTGCTGTGACTGCCTATTGACCACTGATACCACAAACCTCAAACAGTTCAGGAAGAGAAGGAAAAGAATAATTTCTGTCAACAAAGGACCAGCCTGAAGAATCCTGGATGCATAACAGGAAGTGCTCACAGCCATGTTTGAGCAACATTGCTGGAGTTGCCTGGTCAACATTTTAGATCCTCATGATGATGATAACTATAAAATTTCTCTCTCTTTTCTGCATAAGGATTCAGACTCAAACCCCCCTGCAGTGACGTGGTGCAAAGGGTCTGCTGCCGGTTGAGTGGTTCTCATTAAAACCCATTTGACTGCAAGCAGCTTTACTCCTCCAGCAGGGAGTCTATTCCAGTTATGCCCCAAGTCCTGTAGAGAGTTCTGCCTTGCTCATCTGAACGCACACTGAGTTCTGTTACCCTCAGGGTTATCTCCGCAGCATCAGTTTTCACTGTTTTGCCTTGCTGTGACAGAAAGCAGCATCCTGCTGGTCTTACTGAACAGGCAGCATAACCAGTATTGTGTATTCACCATGAGCACCACAAGTCATCTGTTTCTGGCTCTGTCCTCAGGTCACGCTCATCAGCTGCATCTTCGTGACACCTCCACGTGTTCATCCTCTGAAAAACAAGCAACAATGTCATGTGCAACAGCCAAAATAAAACCTTGTTTTTAGAAGGGTTACAACTTGCTTCACTGTCTTAACGCTCAGCAGCTCCCTCATGGATGTGGAATTCACTTCATTTACTTTTCCATTAAAAAAAAAAAAGGTTTACTTAAAACGTATTAAAACACAGTTTATCTAGAACAGCCTTTAAAAAGCTAATGGCAGCACTGAGTGTCTTACTGAATAAAGTCATTAGCTTTACCTGCTGCCAGCAAATACAGTTCTGCTACCAATAACCATTTACTTTTTGCTCCCAGTTTAGGATGGTAGTTGGAAAAGAAACTTAATATCAAACAATCTTGAAATGGTAGCAGTTACCCAGGCATTATAGGAAGAGGTGTGTGTGTGGAGGTTGACAGTGTACTGTCCCACATGTGTGTTTAGCATTTATATCAAAGCTGGCAAAGCCACAGATCCAACATTGTGTTTCTGCATCAGTTGCCTGCTTTGAGCTGGGGCTGACAAGTCATTTAACAGAAGCTACAGGCCTCTGTGAGGGTCACAGCAGCTTTTGGGTGAGGTGGAGAGCACGGGTTCTGCTCTCTCCACCTCTCCTTGCCCATGGAGCTCCACCAAACACAGGCAGAACCAAGAGAAGGTCAACGAGAGTGTGAGGAACCCTTAGAGCTCCAGTAAGCGCGAAGGTGGGACTGCAGGGTCGGGCTGAGGAAGGCAGTGAGGGCTGCAGTGGGTGTACGACCGCCAACCCAGCTGCTGGGCTGAGGACAGCACAAAATTCATTCGAAACTTGAGGAGAAGCTTAGAAATTTCATATCCCCAAGCAAGCAGCAAGAACTCCCACAGCGAAGCACTGCCAGAGCAGCCTTATGCTGTGTGCAGTGGGCTGTGATGTTACCAGAGGGTGGGTGAGTTGGGCTGTGTTAAAAACCCTTAAGCACAAGAGGCAGACCAAACCACCAGGCGTATGTTTGTGTTGTGAGGGGGTTTAATCGTCCTTATTTTTAACCTCAGAGATAAACACTTCCATAGGTTGCTCTTTGAGCAAACTGACTACTGCTGGTGTTGGGCTTAGAAACCTGTCAAGGTATCAAGTCCGTTGAGTCAGACTGAGTCATGGGTGGATGGGGAAAATGAGGAAAGGCTCCAGGAACTGAAGGTACCACATGGATAAAGATATATCAGAGAACCAAACATTTCCGTCAGTCAACTCAGATGGCCCCGACAGCCCTCCCCTCCCCTCAGATACCCTTACCTTTCACTAGCTCTCACAGGAGACATGCATCAACTCCCCTGTTGGCACCAGTTCTCCCACTGCAAGTTGGGTTTGCCTTTAACCCCACTGCAGTCACACGTTATCATCAAAGACAGTCTGAAGAGAACCCAACCACACAGACTCATTTTCCTTCTCAAGGATGCAGCAAGTGCACATCAATCATTCCCACCACGTCTGTCTGCCCTGAGCCAGAACATCTCTCCTGCACCAGTTCTGCACTGCCTCCTCTCCCTGACTCACGACAGACTCCCTCCTACCACCCTGTTTTCCAAGAACCTCTTCCCTACAAATGGATTCCAAGGGGTTTCCTGAAAGATGTGAATATTCCCACTTGTAACAGCAGGTGTTCTTTCATTAGTTGCACTGGAACATCACTCAAAGTACGTAACTACTGGAAACACCTTTGGGGGTTTTTGCCCTTTTGAATTACCTGAAAATGGAAGGCATATAGTATGAAGTATATAAACAGTAATAAATCATATGCAGAATGCAAGCCTAACTTACAGCACTTAGGGAAGTAGGGGAGAGATAAATGCATTTTCTTCTGTGGCGTTTCCATACATACCCATCTCAAGGCTCTTCCAGTGCTTTGCTCTCCACAGCGAGCACTTTATTTCCCCTTCTCCCAGAGTCCTCTGTTAAGAGGCCTTCCCTGTGTGGTCTGCAGCATTCATGGAGGACTGAAATGCTGCACCCACCAGCCAATAAACTGGGACCCGAATCAACTCATGCTGCTCATTCAAAGCCATAGCTGACCTCTATGAGAAGGTTTACCCCAAACCACTACCCCCACAAACCCCAGTTAGCCCAGTCACTCATGCTACATGAAGTCCTCTCCTGCTAACGTGTCAGGTGCCCTTGCCTGAGCACCGGCACCAGCAGCCCAGCACCAAGATCCATTCCATATCCTGAGGAGCCCAGCCTCCACCCCAGACTGTACATGGTCTATACAACAGGCACGCCAAGATGCAGTATGACCTTCTGGGTGGTTGTGAATTCTGAGTAAAAGGCTTAAAAGGCCTGTTCTGGCAACGACTTCTGAGGGCAGCCCACACCGCTGGGCCAGCTGCAGAGCACTCTGGAGCTTCATCCACGTGGTTCTCATCATGACAGCATCAAAGTGAGTAACTTGTGTTCAACTGTAGAAACTCCTTGTTTTAAAACACAGGCCCATATATGGAGCACGTTTTCCATTCCCAAATGCTCTCCATGATTTATTTTCATCAAGCTTAATTTCTTAAAATAATGACTCTCCATTTATATGATTTATTCAAATGCATTTTGAGTATGTTGGCAGTAATTCAAGCACACAAATCATTACATGCTAACCATCTATGGCTTTTAAAGATACTTGGCCATTGTTTCTAGGAGGACTTAATAATAAACTTTTAATTACCACATTGCTAAACTATATTGAAGCTCAGAGGTGCTGAGAGATCAAGCTTTGTTTTTAAAAGTTCCCACATGCACAGCTACATTCTGCTTATGGGCAAGCACATATGAGCTGTATATATTTTATGTGACACACTAGTAGCTTTAAATTGTCAGCTCATTTGAATTCATTTTCTCTTTGTGTTTCCAAAATTACCATTTAAAAAGAAAGAAATGTGTATGAAGAATCCTCTCCTCCAACCTTGAGTGTTTTGGTAACAGCAGTATTGGAAATATGAACAAAACATTACAAGCTAGGGAGAAAGTACTCACTGATGGGCGTTTCTGGATACTTATGCCGTAAGATCATAATTTGTGTTTGAACACTTCGTGTGCAGTTGGGCAGGATTAAGATACACTGCTCTAAGGAAAGCACACCAACACGCAAGATGGGCCCTGGACGTAGTCATGGTCTACCCAAGATTTGGGTAGAGAAAGTACATTTCTTTATCACTGTCCTCTGGTTGAATGGTCTTACCTCATTTAATTCTCTCCAGCAAATCATGATATAAATCACTGGTAGATGTGCTCAGTCCCTCAAGAAAGCTGAAAAACTCCTCCCCTATGTGCTGTGAGTATTTTTTTTTCCAGTTAGGTGAGATGGTAACCCATCTTTTGCCTGAGAAACTCCTCTGGTTTCATTGTGATTGGTATTTTTGTTTTAATTAAATAAAATAAGGGGTTTGGGGTTCTTTTCATTGTAAAGATTTCCTGATATCAGAGGCTGAGGATTTTACATGACACAGCATTTATCCTCTAATGGGCTTGCAGCGTTTTCAAGAAACAGTTGCTATTTTTACATCAAGTCTTCATACAGATATCATGGCTTCTTTAGGACAAGGGTATCTATGTGCAGAAACAACCCTCATTATTTGAGTCTCGCTTTTTTATTAAAAAACCCCAAACAACCAAAATTAAATAACCATCACAATGAGTGTGCATTTCTGCTTTTTTCCCTGTACAGAATTTGTACAAAGTACGTAGGCACACCACATTCATGAGTCAATTTAATAAATTCTGGTTTTACATTTCAAAGGCTCGAGCTCAGGCTCTGCATGTCTGCATATCTGGAATGGGATGTTAAACTGCCCTCCAGGCCTCATTAAAGAAACCTCTATCAGATTTCACAGAGAATCAATAAGCAGCAAGTCATCTGGGTTTTAGTTCTATCTCTCTTCTTTTCAGAGTGGGAAGAAGATGGGCCTTTATTGCAAGTCCCATCAGTGCTTGGACTTGATCTTAAAGGTCTTTTCCAACCTCGCTGATTCTATGATTCTGTGACTCTGTGATCAGGAGTTCTTCTAATAAAAAACAAAACACAGGAGAATAAAAACAACCAGCTCCAATATAAATGCTTTCAAAAGCCATTTAATTTAAAAACAAGGAGAACCCCAGACCATCATGATTCCAGGTTTCAGTCTTCTATTCATACTGGCTTAGATACATATATATATATAATTATATATATAGCTCATGAAAGAAACCAGGTTCTTCAAGAACAGTGAATCATCATGCCTAAGCCTCTGACAACCCATTCTTTGCAGTTATACCACATTGTGGTGAACCTGCAGTCTTTTTTCCCCATATTATACTGGAGAAAGGACGGATTTTGACTACATGGGCACTGAAATACAGTCCAGAGGCAATGCACTAAGCAATCTTTTTTGGTTCTTCATAAAGTTAAAAATGCCTGTAATAAAAATGATATAAATAACATTCAGTGTCCCATACTGTTCAAGAAAAGGAAAATCATAGCTGTAATGTTCCACTGACAGATGATGAATACAATTTTCCCCCTCTGAGTTTGCACATAGTAATAAAATATTGATCTTTATGACAAGTTAGATTTGTACAGAGAACAGTTCAAGAAGGTTTCCTGGCTCACAGCAATGATGACAGAGCATATAACATTCAAGATTAAGTGTCAGTTCACTGAATTAATGCCCCAATGTAGCCAAGTAAAGAGTTTTGCAAAGAGCCATAATAGTTTCTTCTCCCTGTTTATGAGTTTCCAAGTCATCACCATTTAATTTATCATCTGTACTACTGCAGATCAGTTTGACATGGGTTATTAACATATCCGGCTCCTTTGCTCCAAGCCACATGTCCCCAATGTACACAGAAGTCAGGAATACACAAACAGCTGTGGAAGAAAAATTAAGAGAAAAATCAGCACAGATACTCTTCTATTCCCAAGTGCAATACAAACCCGAACCATTTTACCTCCACACCTATGTTTTAAAATAGTTTCCTAACTCTTTTCCCTAGATGTAAAATCTGTGGGGTGTTTGCCCATGCAAAGCCAATGATTCCTCCTCACACTAAGGGAAGAAAACAGGTATTTTTTTTTAGCACAACCTTCTGACCTCTTTAAATAAAACAGTTTGAATACTGACCTGTGGCTTTTGCTGTCAAATGATAATATTGAACAGCGTACGGATTAGAGCCCATGCCCACATGGACTCATTTGTTGCAGACTTTTTTCCCCTTGCAATTACATTTTTTATACCTCACTGAACTCCATTTTAGTCCTAGAAAGGAAAGTTTCTTTGAAGGAGTGCGGCTGCAGAAGCCCCTACAGCGTGACCCTATTCTGTGCTATCAACCCCTGCGCCCATCCCATCAAAGGCATAGTTTTTACTTTGTGAAGCTATGAGCACCAATGGACACGGGCAAACTTCAAACTGTTCTGATGAATTAAAAAAAAGACATGGAACTACTTACTTGTGGCTGCCCCATGCCTGGCAGTGTTCAAGGCCAGGCTGGATGGGGCTTTGAGCGACCTGGTCTAGTGGAAGGTGTCCCTGCCCATGGCAGGGGGATGGAACTAGATGAGTTTTAAGGTCCCTTCCAACCCAACCCCATATATAATTCTATGATTACTGCCTTGTTCCATGACTGAAAAGGAAAAGACAAGTTACCTTTCTTGTTCATGTCCTCTTCCGTCTCTGCTGACAAGCACATCATTTTCACGAGTTCATGATAGCTGTTGTTGGTCAGGCCCTGAGCATCCATTAGGTGAAGCATGATTGAACTGAACAAACAGAGCTCTTTAAAGTGTCCAGCTGTCTCACTGCTGGCCTCACAGACCTGGGTGTAAAACTTGAAGATGTTGTTTCTCAGCATCTCATCCCTGAGCATCTCCTGCACTGCCACCGGATGTGGCAAGATGCAATTCTGTAGCCAACGCAGAATTAATGACACATTTTGCATATTGAGGCTGCGCTCAACCATGGACTTCACCAGCCATTTAGTTACTACATAAGTGGATGCACAGGTAAGATCGACTGCTTCATCTGCAAGCTCAGCAGATTTGAGAGGCTCCCCTTGATGTTTGATAGGTGGCAGTGGGAAAACAGGCTCCCAATGGGCAAGTATGGAATTCAGATGATCCCTGCATTTCTCCAGCTCAGAGGCTTTCAGGTCTGCAGCAGTGTCGTCTTCTCTTTCTATCTCATTCTTTTTCCGAATGTGATGATATGCACGAGATGAGGCTTGAGATTTGTTCTTGTCTTTAATATTTTCTGTAAGAAGAAAACCACCACCAAAACAAACATCAGATACTCCATAGGATTTTCTTGGTACAAAATTATGCAAGACAGACAGTATTATGTGTTGATTCAGTTGCTAAAAGGATAAGCACTAGCCTCATTTAGCAGCCTAATTGAGCCTGTGCAATTCAGAGCAAATGGGCTACAGGCAGCTCCCAGTGACTCACAGGCTGAAACAGTTGTCTGAACTGGATTGCCTAACTTTGAGGTGAGTGATAATGCCACCCAGGCCCTGATCCACAGCCCAGCAAAAGCAAGGCAGTATTTCAGAGGTCCACAAGACACAGTTTTTCCAGAAAGGCTACATGATCTTAAAGGTCTTTTCCAACCTAATTGATTCTATGATTCACAACACCTCATGGGAAATGCTCTAGCTGCTATCCTGTGGGCTAACAAAGGTATAGCACGTGCCTGCCTGTGGAAGGTATCAACACAGCCACGCTGCTGCTGTGGAGTGGCACAGGCTAAAGCAGCAAAGCCTGCCTTCCTCCAGCACAGCTGTGTCCTGGATGAGTGTCTGTCTGGAGATGTGCTGTCAGCCAAGGCAAGTGAATTTTTCACTCCAAGGAAAGAGACAGGCAGCCAAACTTTGTGATGCAGGGATGTCCTCTGTTAGACGCTGCCCATGCCATGGGGAGCAGCAAAGCTTCCAAACAGTAAGAGCTCTTTGCCACCACCGTACCACACAGAGTGTTTTATGGCTATCTGCTTTCTACAGCCAGTGAGAAAATCATCAGAAATGCCAACTACATGCATTTTAGCATTCTTCCTGGGGGCTGTGGGGGATGGGACAACTCTTGAAATGTTACCTCAGAAACAAGATTTCAGATAAGGGTCCACTTTTTGTAACTGCTTTATAAGCTCCTGAGGCTTGGAGCAACAGATTAAAAATAAATAAGTAATTAAATCAGTGAGTTACAGATGTCACTGTAATAATTCTCTGAAAAATCCTCAGAAAGACACTGAAGTTTAGTTTAGAAAAACTAAAACTTTGGTAGCATCCCTTAAATACAGTGACACCTTAATGATTAGCTCAACTGATACAGAACAGTAAAAAAAGATGGAGAAGTTTTCATGTGCACCAAGAGCAGTTGTATTTGCAGGAAACCAGCGTTGTTTAGCACCTCCCACTACAAAGTTCCTTGTACATTTTATCCACAGAGATAACAAGAGAAGTCATACAAGTCCAAATGTGGTTTTGCTTTCTTCCAACTCTGATGGCAGTAAGAAAATTTAATATTTGCTTGCTTTACCGATAGTTTTTACCCGTATTTCACTTTCAGGTCCCTCATCCACGCTGAGAATGATTCAAATCTTTGAGCACAAAGCCTCCGGGCACTGGAGGGTTTTTAAGATTTAAGAATACAATTTTTCAAAGCCTGACACTAGATCTGCAACCAAGCTTTGTTTTAAAACTCCTTCCTTTTTTAAAACTGTGTTTCTCCAAAGCTTCCAGAATTGAGTTCAAGTTAGAAATCACTACAACAAAGACCTGAAAAATTTGTTTTCATTTCTGTTCCTCCTCCCCCAACCTATATCAGACTGTCCAACAAAAGAAATTAACTCAGCTTCCTACAAAGTTTCCCTCACTTGCCTGGTTTGCTCGTAACAGCCTCAACAATCTTAATTTCCTGAAATATTTTAGTACTTACTAAGCAGCTCTTTGATTTGGTATTTCTGAGCAAGAGTCTGCACATCCTCTTGCAGTTGCAGGTCTTTTTTGATGACACTCCACTTATGCAGCAGCAGCAGGATCTCTTTGTTTGAGAGAACGCTGTCATTCACAGTGAACCGGCTCATTTCTTTGAAGGCCTCAACAACTATAGCACGATATTCCAGCACAGAATTGAGTGTACTGAAAAACTGAGTCAGTTTGGCTACATCCAAATTAGTCCTATGGAAAGAAAACGAAAGTGCCATGTATTTTTCTGCATGCTAATCCACAAAACAAAACAAAACACAATGTACACAAAATACACAAAACAAAATTCAGGGGTTTTGTCCTTATAGTTTCTTCCTACAGTTTTCTCCTGCAGTTCTCTGCACATATACCTCTGTTTCTCAGGATGCCAGTAGTAATTAGTTTCATTCCCACTGAATCCCTAGTGCTTTGCTCCATTAGTGTTTGCAGAACAGACCATAAAACACAGTCTTTGCCCTCCTGCCTGTAAATAACAAAGGCAGATGGCACAAAGGAAAAGGCAGAGGTCTGGAGCTTTACCTGCACTTCTTTATTTTGCATGAGTTTTCAAAAATTTGGAGAAATAAAAAGATAGTTTCTCCAGGCTGTGGCAATACTTCGCATGAAGAGCTGCAGCTGCTGTTATGAACCCAAACAGAACTGGTTACCCATCTACTTTCTGCTATTCCTGCTGCAACTGCTGTGCTTAGACAGGTTACGTGCTCTAGATCTGGAGAGAAGAGACTGACCCTTTCTCAGCACTCTGGTCTAGAACTTTACATGGTTTCTCCTTCTACAACTTGCACATGTGGTACATACACGAAGTCTGAAACTTCGGAGTATGAAAGATCCGTGTAGCAAATAGCATTGCTAACTGCGGGCTCTAATCCAGCAGGAAGAATGTGAAACACAGCAGCTTAAAAAATGGCCAGTAACTAAGGATGTAGAACTTGACAGTAACTGCATCAGCTGTTATCTTATTCCCCACATATTTAAACAGCTAAACCTTCCTGTCAAAGAAATCCCATCAAAATTCACTCAAGATTCAAACTGAAGGGTAATAAAAAGCATTACACTACCAGTGACCAAGAAATTCCTCTGGCCTTAGTAAATTTCACACTGGATAGAGGATGAGATGCAAATTGTTCAATAATAAAAACCCAAAACAAATATATAATAAAAAACCCTAACAAACCAAAAACCCCCAAATCCCCTCAAACCCAAAAGATCTTACCGAATGTGTTTGATTAATGTGATCAAAACATACAGAAATTCATTTACAAGCTGAATGGGAAGAAACTTCCTGTTCTCCTGGGATTGATTCTTGATTTCTCTCTTGCCTCCTAAATTTGTTAGCCATAGAGTGTGGAGTAAGGAAATAATTTTATTTAATATCTTGTTTTCCAGAAACCTGAAAAACAAAAAAAAAGGAAGCAATCATCCATTTGCAAGGTCGATCCTAACCAGGAACCAGTCCATCACCTAGAGAGGATCATATTCCAGTGCACTTTTGGAGCCATGAATGGCAACAAGTGCTTGTCAGCTAGGACCCCATCAGGGCATGAGAACATGGCACTCTTTGAAGCCCCAGCCACATGGAGGCCCTGGTTATTGTCCTCTTATTGCCTTGCTGCAGCTGGGGATACACAGTAGTATCACGGCCCTGGCATGAGAATGATGATTTCTGACTTGCATCTTTCATTATACAGCTCTGCCAAGTATTCCATTACATTGCAACCATTGCCATCATTTCTCTAGAGCAGTTACTGTTCAAGACAGCATGGTTCCTTATGTTCCTAAGACTTTAAGTAATAACAGTAATGCTTACAGCACAGTATCAGAGTAACAAAGTAAATATGGCTTCTAAGGGGGGAGGGAGAAATCTCATTTCATATGGAAGATGCAACACTACTTCTCAAAAGTACAATCACAAAATAAGTATTGAGTGCCAGAAGCTAAATCCAGGCTTTTTCACTTCCAAGTGTACCAAATTGTACCAAAGAGAGGTAGGTGTACAACAGGGGAGAAACACTGGGAACCTGTCCACGCAAATCACACTGCAGATGATCCTGAAACTTTGCTTGAACCTGCCAGGGTTCAATGTACGCAAAAGAGATTTTGCATGTGTGCGCACACATGTGTGTGTGCCCACATGTCTGTATATATGTGAGGGAGAGGCAAGGGGAAGAGGAAGGAGTGGGAGGAGAAATGTTACAGACAGCTCAAATTCATTACTGTGCTAGTTACTCTGTAAGATGTCCTGTGAAAGGATGTGAATTGTGGGTATCTGAAATTAAAGAGTCACATACGCTAAAACAAGGTGCCATTTTGTTTTCTAGGTTTTTCAAGGAAGCACTATCAAAAACATGAAGTCCTCCTACTACAATGTGAAAGCATCTTGATTCTGTTTTTAGAAATAGAGGGGAACACTTCAGAGTTTGGCAAGTTCTGCCAGTACGGTCCTAGGTGCCAAATGTCACAACCGCTGACAGGCCATGTCTGTATCTGTCACTCCTGTTTTCATACTCAGCTGCACTATTATTCTTACTGGATAGTAAAATTATGCCCATTTTACTACTATTTCCCTAATTACCTTTTTTCTAAGATGTGCACTATCCAGGTCAGGAGGCTGTGATCTTGTATGAGCTCATAGGCAGCTCTTGTGACATAGGCAGCATTTTGTAATATCTCCAGAATACGACTCTGAAACAGAAAACATGATTTGTTCTTCAACAGAATTAAAATATAGTCAAGATATAACTATTATCAATCTTTCAGAAGGTTATAATTAGCAATCTCTCCAGTATCTGATCAACTTAAAATGTATTACCAAACATCACATGTTCTTAGCAACCCCAGGGAAGAAAACACATTCTCTGTTCAATGATGCATGCACACAGATGCTACTCTCAAAAAAGAGATCTTAAGGTAGCAAGACAATTTTCTTTTTTCGTCCAAGATTTTGATACCTGAGATAATGCTAACAGACTGGATTTCTTGGGGAGGATGCTTATGAAAGTGAGAGCTTCTGGCATGTGAGTTTTCTCACATGCTAAAGCACTGTACAAGTAAAGTGCTGGTTAGAGAATAAAACCACCTAAAAAAGCAAAGGCCCTGACCATGTAAGCAAAACTGAAGTATCTGCAATATTTTCCAAGAAGCAGTAGAAATACAACTACAGCCAGTTGAGGAAACTGAGTGAGGTTCCACAACAGCAGGGACATGATCCAATTTCAGGGGACAAGGATGTGACTCTGTTTTAGAAATAAGCAATTATTTCCCCTTTCACACATTCACAAAATCAACAAGAAAAATATTTTCAAGAGAGCAAGTGCTGAGTCAGCTGCTCCTTTCTGCTTTGTATTTGTTTAAGATCTGCAAACCATGCAAATGGTTGTGATTTTATGGGGGTTTATGGCTTGTTTGTGGGGTTTTGTTTGTTTGTTTGTTTGGTGTTTTGTTGTTTTGGTTTGTTTTTTCAATTCTTACCTGGGAGCCCTCATCACACAAAGGGCTGTTGAAGAAAGAAAGAATGACCTGGAAAATCCTCTGGTAGTCATAAAGCTCATAGCAATATTTATCACGCAGCCCTTCTCCAAGAAATCTGAGAATCCACTCACGTTCTGTTTTGTACTAGAATCCATAAGAAAAACACCATCAGGCATTTCAAAATAATGCCTGCTCATAGAAGCACAAAACCCCTCGCTCCCTAGGAGTGCCAGCACAGTGCATAACAGCTACTTCTGGACTGCTAAGTTTTCATCTCTATCAAATTTAATCAATAATATCCATTAGGAACAGTTACTCTTGCAGCCAAAATATGCACTGATAATGGAACTTTAAAAGCTGCTGTTTCTAGAACACCTCAGTTGAACTCAACATCAATATTCTAAACTCAAATACAAGTGTAAGTTAGCTACAGCACAACATTCTGTTAGTTGGGCTTACAGAGCACACACAGTACAACTCATGAGTTCATTATGTGTTACTACTAAGAAAACAACAAAGAAACCCAGAAATAATACTTCTCATTCCAATATAAACCAAAACAAAGACACCTCTATTAATTACCTATGGAAGAATAAGATTTCATTGAATTTTTATGGCTTTTTTCTATTATTTTCTGAAGAATGAGTGGATACCCAAGATGGGATTCTTACATTACCTCAAAATCAAAACTGTAGAAAAGCTGGAAAAACCCTGGTACTTTCCTCAGGTCCAAATACTGGTGTGACAGAAGGAATCTGTTTATCTTTATATACATGTGCTCCTCTGTGAAGAGAAACAATGGTTATTGCGGAGCAGGACAGTGTTCACAAAACACAACCACGCAATATAAATGGAACACGTGCTTTCCAGCGTTTCAGGCAGTTGTCAGAACAGTACGTTAATTATAGTGAGGAGGCCTTCTGCTTTAAGGCGGATTATACTGTGGGCCATCCCTCCTCTTCTCTTCCACAAAATGAAAAGCTCATGCAGAATGTGCACAAAGTAGGTGAGAAGATAAACGTTCAACATGGCTCTGATTTCAGCAAACACAATGTTACTTCATTGACAAAATAGAGATCTGCAGCAAAGTAAGGGGCAAATCTCTCCACATTTCAAGCCTAACACTTCATAATTTTTAACCCACAGACCAGGTATGTCGTCCATGAGCAGTGGAACAAATTGCCCAGAGGAACTATTTCTATGATCAGTGTAGAGGGCTAAAGTTTTTATAGGATAAAGCCCTGTGCAAAGTGGTCTGCCCTCATAGCTGGCCCTGCTTTGGGCAGAGGGCTTAGCTAGAAACCTCACAAAGTCCCTTCCAAACTGAACTACTCCCCAGCACCATGGTTGCCTTTGCAACAATGACTTATGTTGATTCAGCATCTAAGGCCTACTGAACTTGGGCCAATCTGCTGAAGAGGACTCACACCCCCATCTCGTCCTCTGCCCACCTCCACCCCAAAACAACGAGGAGGAAGTGGCACCATCCCTGATAGATCAGACTGGTTTTGTACACAAATCAAAATGGCAGTTCCCACTTCTCCAGTAAGGCAGACTACACAAGCATTGAAAGCTTTTCCTTGGAACACAGGAAAGCATATTTCACGGCTCCTATCAGCATCACACTATCTCATCTTCCAGTATTGGTTAAGGACATTATTCCAGTGACTCACTCCAGGAGTTCAATACATACAGTAGGTTACCATACCTGGCTTTAGAATCTGCTGTGCCACACGAGCAATGTAGAGGGTCAAAGAGAAGGTAAATCTGAGGTTTGGCTGCCTGATTCCATTTTGCACAGCATCCAAGAGATACAGCAACTGCAGCACAAGAGCCCAAGGGAGAAAAGTTTGAACCATAACCCAACAATGGGATAGCGTGAATACATAAATGAGCTTTTAGGATATTTCACAGGCCATAAATCAAATACCAATCCCATCAGGATTTCCATTCCTACAAATAAAATTTCTATGTATTTATAGAACACATTTTTCCCCCTTTTTCTGCCTACTGATTGTAAAGGAAGAAACACAAAGCAATAGGTGAGAAACAATGGAATAGAGGATAAAAAGCTTCTTTTAGGTCTCTCATCACATGCACGTAGGTGGATGAGTAAAGCAGCAACTCTCCCATAAATGTCCATGACCTAAAATTTCTAACCTGGCAAACTATCAATTGAGCTCAGTCTTACCTGACTCTGCTCTCGAAAGCGAGCTCCTTCCAGATGAGAACGAAAGGAAGCCAGGACAAAATACGCAGCTGCTCTCATGTTGGAATCATAGCTGCTAAGGGCAGCTACTGTTAGACCCAGGGCATTGACTTCGACAAACTTGTGACATGCCACTACACACTCTGTGTGGGAAGAGGGGGAAATTAAAGAGAAACACCCAGTGCATTATATTGACATGTCACAGAGTATATAACAACACTGTAATCCTTAAAAAACTTCTATTCATAAACACCAATTTCTAGATCTACCCCTACAAACCATTACTTCACTGCTAGGTGAAGGCTCCTTTAAATAACAAAGGTATTTCGCAAATCACTCTGAACAGGAATTCTTTACCTAAGCTGAAATTAATGTGGTCAGTCTCATTTACATGAGACAAGATGATTCTGTCTGCCAGACCATGCAAAGTTAGGAGAAAATTCTGTAAACGAATCACATATCTCACTGTTTCAGGAAAGTTAAGTGCAAAGAAGGTCAAGAGGGAAAATTCTCCACCTCAGAACATTTTATGGGTGCTTGATAAGTCTGTGCCTGAAAGAAAAATCAGCACAGCCAATGAAAAGCCTATCTGCGCTAAAGAGCTGTAATAGAACAGACAGGAGAATAATACATAAATAAGCTACTAGCCACACCAGTTGTTACTGTGCACACGTAAGTGATTCTGCAGGTACGGCATGTTCCAAGCAAAGTACTAAACTGTACCCCTATGCCGTTCTGGACAAACAAAATACAGCAATTAATAGTGTCCAGCAAAAAAACCCAAAAACATACCCTTGAATCTAACCTTTATCTTCTACAGCATTTTGCCATCAGAATTTAGACCTCATTTCAGGGCAGTGTGTTTTACTCACTGATGGCTAGAAATAACTTGATGTAAAATGCCCAGAATTACCTCCATTGCTATTTCTATTCCATTCACCAGTAATGGAATACAATGGCACCTCAGTTCTATTTTACCAGCTAAAGTGCAGATGTACTGCAGGTCTGAGCTTGGCAAAAATATTCACATATTTTCTTGTAATTCACACTGAAGGTCAAGAGGAAGTTTCTGAGAAACAAATACTTCTATTTAAGAAGGGGTTGCAGTCTTACTGACAAATACCTGTATTTGGTCCACTGATTTCCTCCCCCACCACCACCCTCACACAACTAATATATATATAAATATATATTTATGTAAAAATCACAGATTATTTATGTCCCTGCAAAAGCAGGTGGGCTGTTTCTCCCATCTTTTCCTCAACTGCCAGAAATCCTATTTCAACTTCATGCCTGGCAGTTTCATACCCAGCCCTGCTAATTATGGGCCAGACAACAGCAGGGTCTCCACTTCCCAGCACTGCTTCCCAACCAGCCCACTGCTGCATGACCAATGCAAAGGCATTACTGAACTGCAATACAGATCTTTTCAGTGAGTGGTTTTACAAGTTATTTCAATACTACCAATTACTATACACTTCCCTACACCACTCAACCAAAGCACATCAAGTTCAACTGGCACAATGCAAAACACCTCAGTCATTCCCCTAGTAAGCAAAAAGATCCTCATTTGCTGACATCACTAGATGCTACCAAATCTCCCCCCATATCATCAGAGCTCATGCAGATAGAACTCTACCTTCCTCTACTTCCAGGCACTGGGCAAGGCTACTTACTGACTGCCACAGTCAAAATGGTGAGAGGAGTAGCAACAAGAGGGCAGCAGAAACAGAGCCCAGAGAGACACCTAATCTATGTCTTCTGCTACCTTCTGTCTGTGGCAAAGTAACTCCACACTTCCCAGTCTTCATGCAAGATGCAAGGTAAGCACTGGGAAACGAATGCTTTCTGTAGAAGCTCAAGTGAACACGCAAAGAAAACTCATGTGTCTGCATAGGATCCTCCATCACTTACAGACATCTCATGCAGCCCTGGCCTATACAACAACCCCTCTTCAGCAGAGGATCAAATATGGGTTGTATGCCCCTTCACTCCAAGTCACCACTTGGCTCTCCTTCAGACTGCACCTCTTGAGAGCTATTAACATACATAACTAGACAGACAAACTGGATAATTTTATGGGGTGGTACCACAGAGTGAAATCCAAGGTCCTCACTTCAGCAGTAAAGTTCACGCTGGTCACAGAAAGATTTATTTGGAAAACTTTCTTTCACTGCAAACATGCAGTGGAAATATTTTCCATTCAGCTGACCTTGCAGCGTGTGTTCAACAATGAACATAAAATAACAAGCTATTAAATAAAAAAAAAAGAAAGAAGTGAATTCTATGTGTCTTAGTTTGTTTAAAGTACCTTGAGAACCATGATGGAAAAGCTTTCCACAAGATGGTTATCAGAGCTAAAGTTAGACAGAATTTGCTATCTGCCCAACTCCAGACTTACTTTTTACTCAGTAAGCATTACATACTGTGCAATAAGTCTATGTTTATAAATCCAGCAGTTATATAACATCTGTGCACAGGGCACTGTGCAGTCAGTACAAAGAGCAAATAAATAAAGAGGAATCGGGAATTCCAAGAGCAGCTGACATGGTTTAGGAGCACCATGGGACTTGAACTCATGAATCACTTGGGCCCTTTAAAAATGCCCTGCTTAGGATACAGACACTCGCTCAGCACAGAGCAGTTAAAGGAACTATTTTTCCCCTCTCCAGGTTTAGAGTCAGCCTATGTTGGAATAGCCACTGCTTCCAGAGCTCCGCAAGAACATGATGTGCAAGAGCTCCCACAGAAGTAAGTGGTTGTCCTCACTGGCTGACTGTAGTGCTGCTGAGGCTGACCAACAGCTACCAAATCCCTCCCATCAGTTAAGGTGGTGGCCAATGATGACGGGTGCATGACAGTGCTTTTTCCAACTATTACACCCAGGTTCAAAAGACGCTGTCTGTCCGTGCTCTTCATCAGTAACAATCTCCTAGCATTAACTGAATTGTCTACAATCCCTCCTATTGGCAAAATAGTTCTGGTACCTTTTTTCCTCAGTAGCCTAAAAGACAGCTCTTTTTACTGCTGTCAAAATATACAGAGCTGTTTACAACTATAGCTAAGTCTAGGCTAAGATCACACTAAACAGGTACCATACTGTGAAGGCATAACTGAACAAAGGACTGTAACTATGATTTCACTGACTGACAGTTACCAGCCTGCCAATTGCTTCTGATATTGTCGTGGAAAGACAAATCCAGCTGTAACTACATAGTGGTTAACCACAATCAACACTGGGAGAGAACTGGTTAGGAAATTCCTTATGGTATTTGTCTCCCACTGATCTTTAAGGGCTCTCTAAATAGACTGTGCCTGTGATGTACAGCAGCGATATGCATATGCAAAGCAGGGTCATGTCAAACAAGGAAAGTGAGGCTAAGCAACTAGTTTTCAAGCACCATGTAGATCTCATCAAACTTTCCAACAATTCTGAGCACAAGCCTATTCATGACATACAATGGCCCGATGCATCTTTGTCTGATGGAAAATGAGTTGGCTGAAGCTTCCCTATACTATAACGACAGCTTATAACAGGCCAGATCTCCACGCAATTCAGTCACCGTGTCCCTCACAGAAAGCAATACCCCTGCAAAGATTCACTGCGGCTTCTGGTTTATGCTCCTCCAACACTGCAGAGCATGTTCTCCAACCTGCCCTACCTTTGTCCAGCTCTCGCTGAGAGCATAGCTGAAAGGTCTGATTCCTGCTCTGAAAAACTCAGCCACAAAGCAGCCCCAGATCAGAGCATTCCTGTCAGCTACAGGTGGGATGCTGCATGGAACAGCAGAAGGTACCATCCCTCCCACACCTCTTTTTATCACTGTATTGTTGTGACGCGATTAAAAAAAACCCACAACCTTCCAATGGAGAATATTCTCTACTGATTGTTCTTATGCTATTTTATAATTACATTATGCTGGATTTTCATGGTATACAGATTGTTGTTTGACAGGGAACATAAACCTTTGTCCACTTTTTGTCTCTTCCAAGTTATTTCCAGTTCCAGTTTAAAAACCTCTCCTCATCTTCAGATCAGTCCCTCTACATAGGGTTAACCCACCACATTTAAAAGAGCTACAAGGGAGGACCTCTTCATCTGGACATGAGCAGCTCAGCAGGAATGCCTGTCTGCTGCTACGCTGCTCTATTTCTGAGTAGCCAAATCTCATTAGATATATTGCACTATTTTGAAAAGTACTTAAAAAAACCCTCTAAAACTTTAATGCCAATTATACCTTATCATCCTTTTAAGTCATTCTGAAAATTACAATACAATGTACTAGATGGTTAAATGATGTTTCTTCTCTCCAAAGCCAGTAACAAATTTCTCTGTAGTATTAGCTCTTAGATTGAGACTAACAGAGCTATAGATGGACTCCTGCAGCTCTCACAGCAGAGTAAAATGACGCTAAGTACCAAAGAGAAACATTCACTTTACCTGGTCTGGTCAGTTCACTAAACAGCTGAAGCAGAAAACAGGGATCATAGAAGTCACCAAGATTCTTGACACTTTCATCTCTATACAGTGACTCTTGGATCTCCTGAAACCAAATCCAAAGCAGTATTTGTAAGGAACACTATCAATGTGCAGCTTGGTTTCAAGCTTCCCCGACCCCACTCCATTATGAAGCAGGAGATACTAAACCTTACAAAGTATAATGCAACACAGGATAAGATGCGCTTGTGCTTAAATCAGGCTTTCACTATCAGCATTCCAAAACTACTCCCCCTGAGCAGCACAAACAAGTACAGAAGCATCTTAGCAAACTGTACAAAAGACTGAAGAGCCCATTGTCGCTGGATCCTCAGACAGTCAAATTTAACAATTGTTTAAAAGTCAAATTCTGGTTTCACATACACGGCAATGCTGCACAATCACACCTGCCAACAAGATGTGGTTCATATATTGCCATTCATCTGAAAAGTGCACCTAAATAATTAATTCCGGCCCTCCTACGAATTTAAATTACTCTCCTGATGTAAGCAAATTGCAATGTATTACATGAATGCTAGAAAGAAATTGCTAAAGTGAAAGGCTCTTTTTCTACATTTCTTTCTCCTTCAAAAGAAGGATAATATTCAGCAGTCTGAACCAAAGCACCTGTGATGACAGAAGGCGGCGATGCTGAGGGAAAGACAAAATTGTCTTCATCATCTTTTCTCGATCTAGCAGACACAGAATCTCCTCCATGCTTGGCTGCTGCCACAGTGACTTTCCTAGACTCTTGCAAGTCTTGTGATGCTCCACAGCAGCTGGACCCCACAGCAAGATTCTTAAACATTGTTAAAAGTAAAGGCATTAGTCAACAGACTGCTAGTACTGAGCGAAAAGCAATTACAGAGGATATAAATTAGTATTTAAATTTTCCCTTCACTTGTACTTACTATCCTGTAGGCATTTGAAACTAGGACTTGTTTCCTTGGTAACACCTTCCTCATCCATCCAAAAGCTTTTCAAATTTAATCTCAGGGTGTCTCGTTAACTATTTCCTACTCTGTTAATCCAAGTCAGAACTTATCTTCTCAGTAAAAATGTTTTTCTTACTTAAGCTATAAATGCAGGTAAGTATAATAGCAGCTGCATGAAGAGACAGTGATCAAGACCTGGTCAGACAAGGTTGTCTCAAATGCAATTGGTGTTTCAAACCAGCATCACAGCAGATGAGTAAACCATAAATCCTTACTCTTCTCCTCCAAGCTCTTCCTTAGATCCCACTTTGCCATTGTGCTTAAAGTGCTATTGATATTGTCATTTATTATGTGGGTAGTGCCAGCAGCATGCCTCATGGTGTTAAGACTTATCACCCAGTCCCTGAAGGCTCCCATTCATAACACAAGTTGGGCTCTGTTGGGTTGCCTGTACAGTACTTATCTTGAATGTCCTCTATATTCACTCAACACCTCAGTGCTGGGATCAAGTCTAACCAAGTGCCTGGCTACCAATTCACTTCAGCGCACAGTATAAAGTTGTTTCTCCTTTGAAAAGGCTACAAAAGTTTGGGACCTAACTACCTCTGAAATCAGTCTTCCCCTCATGTAACACCCTCCCACTTGCAAACACTTTTGGTGAAGATTTATGCAAGATGTGGTTAGTGCCAGAGCCCTGGCTTCTGGAAGTCACTTCAGCTCCCTGCTAACAAGAACCTTTATTCCCTGTTCCCTTTCACAGGCTGCAAGGATACTATATCCTCAGAAAAAGCTAAGGAAGGTTCTTAACTCTATGTCCAATCCTGCTCCAACTGCCTGAGACAGTACTCTTACACTGCTGTTAATATTTATGCCCATACCTCAAAACCAGAAAAGTGCATTTGAGCAAGGCAGACCAGAACCATCACTGTATGTAAGAACTGTTACCAACAGACTTTACTGTGGACTGCTTGGGCACAAGCCTGAAAAGAAACCGATTATTTTATAAAGTACATAGTTCTCTCTTATGAAGCATGTAGATGTATTGCAAGATTGCATTATAAAGACACCTACAGTCCAAATTGGTGAAAGATGAGGAAGGCACTGATCACCATCCCTGGAGTCATTTAAAAGACATGTAGATGTAGTGCTTAGGAAACAGTTTAGTGGTGAACTTGGCAGTGTCTGGATTGTGGTTGGACTCAATGACCTTAAAGGTCTTTTCCAACTTCAGTGATTCTATGATACAATGTTAGTACTCCAAACCTAACAATATATGTGTTAATGCAAGGGAGTATACATCCCCCCTGCACTGGCATATTCCTCTACTCTCCAGCAAAGCACCAGATCTGAATACCATGCATACAGGGGTAAGATCATTGAAAAGGGCAAGGGCTGTGCTGAATGGTGAATCCTGTATCAGTGGAAGAGGGAATGGGAAGTAGTCTTACGCTAGCAACTTGAGCTGTAGCCTTCACCTGCGAAGAAATCCCTATAGTGGAGAGTGAGGGACTACTGAAATGAGACAGTCCCTCACCCAACCCAGAAACACACAAAAGTTTGGGCAACACACGAGAATTATGTTAAGGATAGGAAATACATAGGGAAAATGTTTCCAAGAGCAACATTCATCTCTAGGTTTGACTTTGCTCACTGTTTATCTCAGTTAAAAATAAGACCTTGGAAAAATGCCAGTTGTGAGACTGCTTATTTGCATGTAGTTGATCGAACCAAGGAAGGTGGTCAGCTTACCTGGAATTTATGAGACTTTGCTCATTCTTCTCATATAACTGAAGAAGTAGAAGTACCTTCTGATCTGAAACCCAAGATGAAACCCAAAGTCAGTCTTCTATGAAGATGAAAATCAGATCTAGTAGGAAGTACCTTCCCTAGGCTAACACACTTACCTACAGTGCTCAGAGTAGCCCCATAGGAACCCAGCAACACTGCTAGGTGACTGCTCTCACAGAGAGAAGGGCTGAGTTTCACAACTGTCAGCAGTATATCCACCAAAGCCTCTGAAATAAACACAGAGACTTATATTTTTGCTCTCTCAGTTAGACAGTGCATATATAAATACCCCTCACACATATACTCTCTCTAAATAGATGAGAGACAGATCAAGTAAGTGATCAGGTTACTCAAAGGCAAATAGAGCATCTGTGGCAGATTCAAGGCAAATAGAGCATCTGTGGCAGATTCAAGACCTGAATCCAGATTTCTTTACTCCCAGTATCTGAAAAGGCACAGGTTTTCCCCCTAGTATCTACAGGAATATAAAATATATGTCAAAACAAAAAAGATCATAAAGACAACGGCCTGAACGAATGCACTTCTGACACCAGGTTTTTGAACTACCGAGGTTAGCAGCCTCAAAAAACCCATCTTGCTGCTCTACAGGAATACATTTAAAAGGTAGAACACATACAGTAAACAGCAAAATCTATTACTTATTTTAAATTTCACTAAAATTTGTGACCTTACAAGAGCTTTTTGCTCTTTTCAGGTGATATAAAGTTTGTTTACATGCTGCTTACCAATATACACAAAATTTGTTATCATCATCCCCTTTTATTGTATGGCTCCTTCAATCACTGAATCTCAAAACCCTCCACAGTGAGAAGAAGCTGAGGTGTGTGTAAGATTAAATGACTGGTTCAAGGTTAGGTTATTTTGCAGTTGGCAGAGGTAAAACTTAAAACCAAATGCTAATATTCTGGAATTGTTTAATAGCCCTGCAAGTATACGTAGGTGGATAAGGTGGATGGATAGAATACAATGTGAGAAAGACAAGATTACTAAATATAGTTAAAGGGAAGAAGAAGACAAAAATTACCTCTTGTCTGGATGTTTGTGCCATCTTCTTCTCTTGACCTCAGTATGGTTGACAAAAATAGAGAGTGGTGCGTGACCATCATGTGAAGTTTGGAGAGCTTGACTAAGCTCTGACCAAGTGAGGATTCTTTCTTGTATAATAACTGAATAGCAATGTTCAGGACTTTCAAAAATGCTTCATCTCTATAGCGGTACCTTTAGAAGCAAGGATCACAGAAAAGTCAAAAACCTGACTGAAAAAAAAATCTGTTTAAGAAATGAGAACTTTGCAAAGAAAGCAAATTTAGTAAAATAAAAACAATTTTAAAACAATGAAAACACATGCACCATATCTCGCTGAGCTATTTTAGTTCTTTTTAAGCTATACTGGCATCCAATCATAAAAAATAAAGGAGTTGTTGATACGCTGTATAAAGGATTGTGTTGATACACAGAGTCACACTTGTAGCTGCACTGCTCTTAATAAGGATTAAACTTTGCCTACTAACCCTACAGACAGCAACTCTTCATATTAATATTCCTACCTCCACAGAAGATAATCCTATAGTATTTTTATCATCTAAGTAATATTCACCACCTAAACGAATATTGTAATTTCTTCTGATTCGATCATTGTCACGATTCGTTCCTCTAAAACTTATGATATCAGTAGAGTTTCTATCAAAGTATGTAGTAAAAAC